>JAZGTJ010004864.1:0-29302 GCA_036877575.1 Botia almorhae
TGTTTATATGTATACTGATATATTTTAAACAAATGTTTTATATGTACTCAAAGATCACAGGTTGATTTGATTTACTTTCTAAAAGACCCTTTTACAGGAGGTAACCACTATCTGTTCACAATTTGTAAAGATCTTTATAAATCAGAGTTTGTATTTCTATAAAAGCTACACCAGAAACAGCTATCAAAAATGACAACAATATAGATGATCATTGCATAAAAAACAGTTCTTTTACTAATTTTGGGAAATATATACCCCTTTACTATGATGGGTCAGGAACCCTTTGAAAAGACTTAAAAGTGGTTACATGAATCACTGCTCTCTTGACCTACCTGCCCATACATTTTATTAGTAACTGATATTTACTCTGAATCTCTGTAAGTTAAATCATGCAATTTTACACATTAATTTTTGTTACTAGCATCATTTAGCTGTCGGCTGTCTGTACAGAACAATGTGTTCGTGTCAACATGCGCTTCACTGCGATTCTCAGTACAGTTAGTACTGTAAAAGAAATGTGCTATTCCTGAAACTTGTTTTGTGCTTTCAAATAAATCACACTTTTGAATAAACCAGCGTTGTGTGTATTCCATAAAGACTTGAGATATGCTGCGAGGTAAATACAAATTATGGTTAATTCACATGATTTGTGTAAAAAAAAAATCCTTTAGCTTGTGAAACAAAAATACTGCAAATGATATGCATACATTATATGCTAGTGATGGAGAAGTAAAGCTTTTTTGAACCAACGAAGCTTTCAACACAATTGTATTGGAAAATGGTTCATTGCGGAAGCATTTTAAGTCAGAGCTTGCAGAAACAAAAATGAATGAGTGAAAATCATGATGATGTAATCTAGGGCCCACTAAAACTGTGGTCTTTGTCTAGGGCATATAATTGAGTAAAAATTGTAATGTGTTGGCAAATATGATGTCTGATATTTTGCATTACAGTGGACAAAGTAGATTTTAAGCACTTGAAACGGTACTGGGTTCAAGCGGGTTGAGCCTCTGATAGCAGACACTGTGTGCAGAGAAAAATCCCTTTTTAATTTTACAGTTTTGTTTTTACATTGTAAAGGAACAAGTATATTATTCGTAATGTTCATGTTAAATAATATTCAGTTCATCAAAATGTTATATTGCATAAACTATTTGTGCAAAGAACAAATCACAATTTTGTTTTTTTTTCTGTTAAATGTTTTAGCAGTTTAATAATCAACTAACAATGTTGAATTAAATAGGTTGATACTTTTAGCAACGCTATCTTATGCTGATGTTAAATATGATTAACAAATGCATTCCTTCACCACTTTGCATCGGCCATAATATCGGCAATAATTCTCACGGGTAAAAACTGAACACCGCTCACGAACAGCCGCTAGATGGCGCCTATAACTGATGCAGTGTCCGCAGCTCCGCACGTAATAGTATTTAAAAAAGCATTTGTATTATAAGCCATTAAATCGTGAAATGGTCTTAAAATTGTTAAGGAATTGTTTACAGCGTTTTTAACACTTTGTTTGTTGCATATTACCCTCGAAGTTAAAATGACTTAGAAATGACAGTACGTGTTTTTATAAGTACCAACCATCTGTTTGGTATTTTTCACGGATTCTGGATTCACGAGATAAAGGACTCACCCGAATCATGTCCCGAATGACGCATATTAGCGCTATTCCAGGACTTGTTTCAGACGTCAGGTTATATACACGTTTTAGGATCTGCACATGTATAACAATCTTTTTTGCAGTGAGCGCAGGCAGCTGGTTTAAATATTATTTCTTACAAAAATGTCCTTTGGTATAATTTACCGCAATAAATAACAATAGTGTCCATTCTGTATACTTATACGAAAAGCTTAGTTCATCAATTTTGTAATTTGTATTTCTTATTTCTTGTACAATGGCTAGATCTTGGCAGATTATTGTAATATAATTTATTAATCGTTATTTTATTTATCGTCACGTTTATTTATCGTTAATCGTGTAGTTGGTTTCTTGTAAAGATCTATGGAGGGGAAAGAAAACAGTAGAAGTACACCTGCTTTTGGCATTTTTATTTAGCTCACTTCGACATCATTACAGGGACCACAAGTTTACCTGTTTGCATCTTTTTCCTTCCCAAAAGCTCCCACATATTAATCCAAAACTAACAAACGAAATGCAGATGTTAATCATCACACCTAGCTTTACAGAGAAATGACATTAGCAAAACAAATACCCTCTTCAAAAAGAGAAGCAGGAAAGAAGAAACAGCAAACATGCTAAAGAGGTACAGGAATAAGTTAAAAAACAAACTCAAATATTTAACAAACACCTTCAGAAGAGGAAAGAAAGCAGATACTAAGATAATCTAAACAGAGTGAAACATCCGCATCTATTAAACAAGTAGTTAAATTTTCATAATTTACCCTTAAATTGAAAAACAAGGAAAAAAGTAGTCAGAGCTTGGCCTATACTTCACAAGCAACACCTGTGATCTCGCTGTGGAACATGCTCAGAAGCACAATGACGTCTGAATGTGTGTAAACATGCAGAGAAAAAGTGTGTGGAAGAAAAACTGGACATGAGCAACTTTAACAATATTAGAAAGGGGCCCTAATAAACAAACGTTTAATATTACCTAATGCATGTGTTACGCTTTATATGATCAGCTGAGCTATTTCTCAGTGGTATATTTAGACACGGTTTGACAGCACGCTTCCATCTGCATCAGCTGCAATGTTATATGCCGCAGTTAAAGGATTGCGAGCTCAAAGACTATAGGAATAAAATAGTGACCGTAATCGATTATAGTAATAAAAGCATCCGTTTCACATTAACAATATAAACGCAGCTATTGATAAGATGTCTATTTAGTGTCATGTTGTAGAACAGCACACACAAATGAGCATGTAGTCTTCCAGCAAGCCGACACTGCGTTTAACACCTGACTACCATTTCCTTTCAGCAATTACAACAGAGCAAACTGTGCTTGCAGTGAGATGGTGGATTTTGTTAAGTCACCAGATACAATTTGCGAGAACAATATCGCAGCTTACGTTCTTTGCAGTCTTGGAAAAAGAACGTTTTACCTTAAATAGGTTACAGTGAAGGCATGAATAATGGGCATTGACCTGCTTCAACTAAAATAGAAGGCCTGTGGGGCCAGAAAAACAACTGCCTTCCTCTCCTACAATCTGATGCTCTGAATTCTACACACAAAACCTTAAAGATATTCATATTTCTTGTTATATTTATTGTTGTAAAGCCAATGTCAGACAGGGGACATAAAGCAGCCTTCCTAACTGAGATATGACATCATAACTATTCGAATACATTTATGTGTAAATTAAACTCAGACATCTGAGTGCAAGAGATGCAAAAGAGACAGTTATATGAGCTGTATTTCTTTTAAATACAAAAGCAACACTAAACTACTTCACAGCAAAGAGCCTGTTGTATCCTCACTATATATACAAACACAAATTAAAATGGTGCCAATAACAGGTAGGACAGTGAACTAGACCACATGATCACTGCTGTTAGTGTCCATATCTATCCTGACCGATTGTCATGTGTGAGTCTGGAAATGTTCAGTGCAAACCAGATGAGTAATACATAATCATTTTTAGAAAAACTCAGGAAAGAGGGGAACAAATATGGTGCGGAACATGGTGCAGAAGTTAGTTTTGTCATCTACCACACCACCCCACAACCAACACTCAAAACCAGGTCAAAGGTTCAGTCTGGTTCACAAGCCCTTTCCTTCCACTGGCTGTCCTCCTGTGTTAGTGACATCAGTTTCTGGAGAAACAAGCTTCTTTCCCTAATGCTTGTAATGATGCTGCAGAGTTAGAACATTAAATATCAAGAAGCCGTTTAGATTTGACATACTAGCCGGTTCGGTGCAGATGGTGGTTTTAAAGGGCGGGGTTAGGGAGGGAGAGAGACAGGTGGGCTGGGGAGGGAGAGAGAGGGGTGGGGCTAGGGAGGGAGAGAGAGGGGTGGGGTTAAGTGAGAACAGCTAAAGATAGAAGGATGGTAGAAAAGGTATCAAGGGAAAGAAGAGAAGAATCATTCTGCTTTACAGCGCTTCATCGCTCCTGGGAGTTTCTCTTGCAGCCTGATGGAGAGAGCAGGAGAAAAGTAGACCATTAGGTGGTAATATTACTACCCCACAATCACCTGCCATTGCCAAAGACTAAGATATCCAAGACTATCACAAACAAGCAACATTCCAGCTTTCTTTCTCTACTCAACTGAGACTCACTTTGCAATTGTAGCGTTGACTTGAGTGCGTGCGATGTCAACATAATGATCAATCTGGGTCTGTGGAAAGACAGAACGGAGCTTGTAACAAAAACTGTCACAGTACATTTTTATACACTTTAAAGAAAATGGCCGCAGTGCTCACCTATACAGATATAAGTGCATCACATAGTTGAGTATAATGGGTGGTTGCCTGAGCTGAGGTTTTGAGTTATCATTTAGAATGATACTATGTGGCTGCTTACTAAGTCCTGTTGCCTAAGTCAGAAGAGCCTATACATCATATTATTTATTAAAATGAGGCTCAAGTCACTCAAGTCAAGTCATTCAACTTACGCACTAAAGTTTAATACTAGGGGCGAGGTGTTTGGTAACATCACAATTATAATCACAAATTAGGTATCAGATGAAAGGCCAGCGGTGTGACTTTAATCCTCTTACTGTGGAGATATTAAAAACTGGGTTATTACAGTTTTGAGGTCACTGCCTCTTTGCTCCACAAAAATTAAAGTGACAGTTCTGCATTTCAAATGAATGCATCCTTACAGCCACAAATGTCTTCATTAGCGATTATTTATTTTGGTAAAATTCTGAAGAGATAAACTGCAGAAGTCATTCATTAACTACTGTTGCGGAATATAAGAGTATGTCGCAAATCCTGAAACAACAGGATCATGACAGTGTTGAGAAAAAAGCTTGTGTAAGATCACTCTGAGGTAATAATAGGGGTGGATTTTAAAATCACACATTGTTTGCATATGTGAAACTATTTCTTTTGCATAAGCTTTCTGTCATAAAAGATCAAGAGTAACAAGTAATGCGAATTTGGTATTGATTATTAAGATGTCAATAAACCCAAGACACACAATCAAGCAGGTACAAGCAGCAATGCAAAATGAATACATTTTAGCATTGCATAAATGTGGTGGGAATCTAACCTTGTTTTTCTCATAGATGGGTGGAACACTGAAGAGCAGGATATCCGCTGGAAAAATGAACACATTAAAATCAGCTAAATGACTAAATGTAAATGTAAAATAACACACAGTATATGAGCATATAATGATCACTGTTATTCTGAATACAGGAATAATTCTGAATCATTTTTACACAACTGAACTAGAATAAGTCTTAAATTAATCTAATAATAATTATTATAAAGAGTAAATATTGCCTGTAAATAAACAGAGACGATTATTTTTACTCTCAGCAACACTAATGTACATCTTATGAAGTAATCTGGAATACCACTTTGTATTTTATAATTGCCCTGTTTTCTATCATTTCTTTTTTCTGTACAGCTGCTTTTAAAAATTAAAGGTTCATGACGGTTACCAAGGATGAGGATGGTGATGCCATTGAAGACGGCTCCAACATAAGTGAACAGCCACATGACTACTGCTAGCTGAAATCAGAAGAAATGCGACAAAGCTTTGTTTTTTAAACGGGTGAAGCAGAGGTTTCTTTAACACAGTTACTTAACACAGTTTCCATCATTTGCTGAATTATGAGAGAGAGGATTCTCAGCCAAATGACAATGAGAAAACAGCCCTTTTAATGCATACAGTAACCAAAGTGCTACTTTCCATAACAAGATGGTGTAATTCTAGAATTATTCTCAGGAAATTAAAACCAACATTAAAACCAACAATCAACATTATGTTTTCAATAAACACCTTCAATACACAGAGCAATTTAAAACGAATCTTATATAATACAGTAAAAGGCCAGGAGGAGCAGATTGACTCTCTCTCTCTTTAGAATAACTCTAAATGGCTGTATATGTGCTAAGTGCTGGACAGGCTCTGACCTTGAGGGAATCCACCAGATCCTCGACAAGAAACAGGCGGCTCATCTTCTTCAGCACACAGTTGACGTAGGTCAGACAGCCGTCCACGTGCTTGCGGAAGGTCTCAGGGGGCAAGGTGACATCTTTTTCCATCAGAGCCCTGTCACAGGCACATGGGTCAACCCAATTAGCCTTACTGCTGTATATCTGAACACCTCTGAGCGGCCCTGAACTCAAAACCAGCGGTTACTTACAGATCATGACGTGCTAAATAGGCTTGTTGTTCCGTTTAGACAATGTTTCTTGACAGCTGGAATCCACACTAACTACCAAAAGTACCATGTGGCTTTGTCTTTATTTATCTGGACATGTTAATGTCCTGGGATTCTTTAGCTACTTGTCTACGTTGTTGAGATACAACCTCCGGTCTTTTTTGGCTTCTTGCCATCTAATATCTTCATGTGGTACTCGAGAATCATTTAATCTATCAAAATGATTTGAACAACGTTTTGTCAGGAGTGTACCTAGATGATACACGCAACAGTCTGTGCAAATCAGACAAATCCAGGAGGAGTCTGAAAAAGCAGGTTATCATAAAATGGCAGACAGGAAGTACAGCTGTCTATGACAAATTTGGTATTGTAGCACTTGACATGAGTCAGGGAATCTAAAAGATTAAGTCATAGGACAATAAGGCAAATTAATTAAAAGTTAAAAGCAGTTCATAAGATATTGGACTTTATGACAAAATGTAAAATGGCCAATGCCCAAAATGGCTGACCAAGGAACACTGGGTATCATTTAACTCGGTATGTCCCATGGAATTTTAAGAGACCACCCATATGATTTTTGACAAACGTTTTAAAAGTTATAAGCAAAAATAGGCATTTTTAAATATCTCTGGACCAATATGTTGTGCTATGACAAAATTTTGCAAATTCAAAATGGCAGTCAAAAATTATAGTAACTGACAAATTTGATGTTGTAGAACTTGGCATGAACCATTTAGACACGGCAGTGTCATTACAGTACGTTAAATTATTCAACAGTTATAATCATTTCAGAAATATCATTATATTTATTGACCAATCAGGAGAGCCGGCCCCAAACTTTACAGATACTCTCAGGGCGTTGTTCTAATGAACAATACCAAGTTTTCTGACAATGTGTGACTGCATGTGTAAATTACTGCATTACTGACTTTTCAAAATGGCTGACATGGAAAGATCGGGTATTGTTCAACTCATTATGTTGCACTGAATCAAGAAATGACAGGAAATATCTAAGCAGTAAGCAATAGTGACTAGTGAATGACAAGTATTCAAAAATGGTATTCAAACAATGACTGTTAACAAAACTTTTAACCTAAAATCTAGATGTTAATTAAAAAATGGCAACTATTCATTTACAATAAAAGCGGACTCTTACCTGAAGGGGTGTCCATCATTAGATTTCTGCACAGCCTGGATGACAGACTTGTAGATGCGGAAAGAGATGGTGACGCAGAGCAGGGCCAGAAGCAGGTAGGAGATGACGCTGATCACACTAAACGCTGCCAGAGACAGCAGCAAGAGCAGCGACACACCAAACACCACACCAGACTTCATGGGGTCCCGCCAATGTACCAGGTCATTCACTGCACGACAGAGAGACCATGTGAAAACTCTGAGGGGGGGGTAGATGATATCTAATCACTGAACTGGTGAACTATCATGTTCTAATCCAAAAGCTTTGAATGTAAAAGGTTTTTTGTAGTTACCTTATGTTAGTGTTTGGTCAAAAAAAAATCTAAATACTGAATTGGTGCATAATAATGTTTTTAGTGTAAAAGGTTATTTTGTGTGTTGAGTCATAAAAATACAATACTCATATGTTCCGTACTGCTGCGGTTACGTAACACAAGAGTTGTTAAGTGGCCAGTGAAGCATAAACAGAACCTCTAAAACAGCCTCCACGAGCAGTGATGGCTTAAGGGGGTTCAGCTCTCCACATCTCAGGAATGATGCACACTTTCAACAATGAAGGACAGTGATAATCAAAACATTCTACATCAAACATTATATGAATGTTCACTTTTCTCAATTCACACTTTTTCTTCCTGTACAACAATTTAAACTCAAGTGTGGGCATCAGTCCGGTACCAAGACAGAACACGTGCCAGTTCTGGGCTCTGACTAGTAACAATCATATCTTCTACTGTAGCTATGTTTGGTCTGTCTCTTATAATCACCTCAATGGCACAGATATGACTCCTATGTAACATAAAATCCAATCATGCATTTATTTTAAGATATGGTCAGGTAGATGTTTTCCCACACACATTAATAGAATGTACTGTGGTACAAACCGTTGAATACTGTGTGCAATACTCGTACCCTACGTGCGTTAGACACTCTTAACTATAGGCCTGGGTATTGTGATATCATTTGGTAATTTGATTATTATGTACATGATTTCAATCTGATTTGAATTTAATTAGATTAGTTATTAATATTTCATTAAAATGTTAGTTTTGCAGACATGGAACCCATATTTAAATATAAATGCTGGTAACTGAAACCAGCAAATGTATGTTCGTGTGAATACTGACATAACTTTGTATGGATTCGTCAATTTACAACAAGTGCAAAAATGACACGTTTGAAAAACCACCGTCTGTCAAACTATTACAGATCTTTGTTATTATGAGAGGTGCAAAAATATTTTCGATCATTGGAAAATGTGATGGGAAAATTAGAGCACACAGTCGAGGTAATGAATGGAAAACACTTATCTTAGATAAAGCGCGCACATTAAAAATCAACTCGATGATTTCTCCAACTGATATAGTTTCATTAAATTAAAGATTNATTTAAATATAAATGCTGGTAACTGAAACCAACAAATGTATGTTCGTGCGAATACTGACATAACTTTGTATGGATTCGTCAATTTACAACAAGTGCAAAAATGACACGTTTGAAAAACCACCGTCTGTCAAACTGTTACAGATCTTTGTTATTATGAGAGGTGCAAAAATATTTTCGATCATTGGAAAATGTGGTGGGAAAATTAGAGCACCATTAGAGTCGAGGTAATGAATGGAAAACACTTATCTTAGATAAAGCGCGCACATTAAAAATCCCCAACTTATATAGTTTCATTAAATTAAAGATTGCTAAAGTCTCTTAAATTAAGTCTACTCTTAACTCAAAGCATTGGACACTTTAACTTCCTTGCTGGCACACAAGCTCAGCAGGAAACTGCTTACACTCAAGCTGCAACTTCCTTCTCTGCTACACAAACGTGCTTGTACACAAACTCAGACAAAACCATTTACATCTATGCTGCTTGTTTTTATTCACTTTCTCAATGTGTATGCTAAATTAGTAGCTACAATTTTAGCAAATATTTTTGGCTGTTATTCTGAGATTCTGAGAACGGCATTCTGTGTGCAATGAACAAACACTTACTGACATTAATAATGAGTTTGTACTCCACCACTGCTCTAGAGCTTTGTGTCCTTCCTTTAAATGTAAGGAGCCTGAAAACTGATCACTAGAAACGTAATAGTAGTTTTCCACAACAAACACACAATCTGAGTTATGTCTGCACAAACAAAACACCCATTATGCATATACCTTACAATGGGCAGCAGTGATGGTACTTTCTTACAGAAATAAGAAAGAAAAAAAAGAGCACAATGGTGTATGACGAGCTTGAGAAAGCACCATTGTTTTTGTCCCTCCAACAGCTCAGGGCCAACTACCAGTGCATGTCAAGGGTTTCCTCCTTGCTCACTGCAGGGGTCTGAGTCCCTCCCAGCAAACTGTGCCACTGGCCACAAGGAGCCAGTCTAGGCTGAGATTACTTGTTTGGTACCATCCCCTCCTTCCCTCTCTGCCGGGTGTGGACCCAGATAAAACATTATGTCCCAGTCTCGGCAGAGATGCAGTGGCCTCTTTTTCTGCCTTCACGCCACTGAGCTCTTAAAGGAACATGCACCTCCTAATTTGTTTTTGTAAGTTTGTGTAAGTGTATCTTTAAAAGTCATTAAATCAATAAAAGTCATGCCTGAAAAAACTGATTTCTCCCACATTCTAACTACAGTTTTCACTAGCAGTGCGTGTTCACTGATTTGTTCAGAAATGAACAGTGTATGACCCTATTTTCATGCGATGAAAGTCTAATGAGGTCAGCTATTTAAAAGCTACTGGCCATATTTATGCACTAAACACGGTTTCAGTGTGCCTAAAATGGTTGCCCCTGCAAGTCACCATTTAAGTTCTCACCAATGTTAAGCCATTACATAAAACGAATTTAAATGCCTAATGTGAATATATTGATTTGCATGTATTTTCATAGCAATTACTAGGTGATGAGTACACACCTTTGCTCCAGTTTTACACAACTGTAAGATATTATCTGGAACTCTGGCAAACCCAGTGCAAACTGGCACATCCATTAAAAGTAATTTGCACACCACTGAAAAGCTTCGAGTCAGCAGTATTTAAGTGACAGCCAAACAACCAAATGACCCACTTTAATAATACACTTATTATAATATAACATGTAAATGTTCTCTCTCATGTAAATGTTTAAATGTAAATGTCTAACCAGCTAAGTAACTCAACACATTACCGTTTAACAAACAATGTTCTTGCCAAAAAAGTTTGTAAGAACATAAGCTTTTACTTTATAACACAGCCGTTCAAGATAATAAAGGCATGCGGAAAATTAACATATTTCAGACAATGAGATAAGAGTGAAACCTTCCCGTCTGCATATTTGTAAAATGAAGGTATTTATAAGAAACTTCACAGTTTAAATCAGCATGAAGGGCAGATGTTTCCTAAGAGTCTAACAAGCTCAGCACAATGTGTTTCGTATATAGTCATGCTGAAGTCTATTAGCTAAACACACGTTTGACCTTTAAGATAAAACTGAAACCTTGTTCACAACAGCATTTCTCCTTTTACTTCTATGCGTTTAGAAGATGCTTCTGTACAAATAAAGTAATTTAATGGACTTGAATGCACTGCAAATGTAAGGTGGAGGTGTTCCTGAACTGATAATAAGATGAGAAACAATAGGCCCTGTCACACTTTCAGGGCCCTAAAAATACTGTAAATACAGAAACATATCAATGATATCCACAGCATAAGGACATTAGGCACAACATTCAGTGCATTATCTTGGACAGCAAACTCTTAAACCAGTTTTGATCTTTGTTGCATTCTCATTCCTATTCATAATGGCAATAAATGAAAGGCACATAAATGATGACGCTTTTATGTGTGCTTGATGATCATTTGATGTGTGCTTAAGAAGGGCTGCCCACCATCTACTGCCATTTGAAGGTCAAAAACCAAAACAACAGGTTTTTAAATCTCCTTTTGGTTCCAATAGACAAAGAAAGCCACAGGATTTTTTGAAAGACACAAGGCTAAATAATGACTAAAATGTCATTTTTGGTGAACTAACCCTTTATCTACTGAGTTAATCTACTGAGTTATAGAAAACAATAGTACTGAGTTAGTACTGAGTTATAGAAAACTGTTAGTACTGAGTTATAGAAAACAATAAACAAGAAAAGGTAAGATCTGGTGTCTGGGCACTCTTTGTGTGCAAGGTTAGCAGGGCTACTTGCCCAGAAGAAAGAAATGTTACCTGTTAGGTGAGTTAGTACTGCTGTCAAGACATGCTCTGCAAGGTGGTACGCTTCTGCCACCCAAATGTCAATTGCCTCTACCTCCTTGGAAAGTAAGGCATCAGGCTGATACTCATTTGGAAGAGTTTGAGGTGTGGAAGATGAGGTGATTGAAGGCTCAGGATCAGGTATTGCAAGTGGGACTTTACTGGGTTTTTGGACTTTCTTTTCTGTGGGAGGATTCTCGTCCTCCTGTTCTTGGCTGCTTCCAAGCTTTTTCAAAGCAGAAATTGTGAGCTGTTCCTGCTCAACGTCCATGATCATTGCTGGGGAGGGCTGAGTGGGTGCCGGAGCATCAGATTTGGGATTCTTGTCTGTAGTTACATGTTCTGGACTGAGGCTATCAAATTCCTCATCCTGCCTTGACTTAAGACACTCCCTCATAAACTCCACAAAACTATCTGTTGCTGTTGTTACTGAACATTCCGGTTCAACAATTTCTGTATCATTTATGGTCTCTGGTGAATCCTGTGTATCTACCACATCTTTGGGTACACTAACTCCAGGTTTAGAGTCAGTTATCACAGCTTCTTTAACAACATCACTTCTTACAGTACCAGAAATAACCTCATTAATTTTGTCAGACTGCTCATTGTGGAAAGAGGGAAACAGTGCAGGTGGGTTGTCTTGAACTGGGAGTTGTTGGCCAATAGGCTGGATTGGTAACTCCTCCTGTTCTTGCAGGGTTAAACTCTTGGTTTCATTTGTTGACTTCTGATCTTCTAAAGCAACGTTTGCCATTTTGCTTTGAGTCTCAATGTCATCCTGAATACCTGGCGTGGTGTCAGATGGAAAGGACACAGGTACGGCTTCACACTCCAGATTGTGTTCATTAGGCATATTGTCAAAATCCTCAGTAATATTTTCCTCAAAGGATTCTTGAGCAAGTGTACTGATATTCTGATTTTCTGTAAGACAGCTGGATGTTGAGATTGCAGTTTTCTCCTCTTTACTCTCTTTCAAATAACCTGAATTCAGCTGGTCAATTAAAGCAAGTTCCTCACTGGTGTAATGATCCAGGTATGTCTCAATATCACTGGGTTCATTTGAGGAGTAAATGTTTTTAAGGGGATGGTCAAAAAGTTTTTCTGTGGGTTTTTCCAGCTCTTTGTCAGAAGATAACTCCTTAACCGGTTCAAAGGACTCAAAATTCTGTGACACGGGGGACTGAACGTCAGAGTCATCTAAATTCAGACCTCCGGAGTCGGATGACTGAAGGAAAATGCCACTTTCATGATCATCTTCAATTATCATAGGCTCAGGAGAGTATTCTCCATCAGAATCAGTTTGATGTATCGTAGAAGGAGACTCGGTCTCAGTTTTATTCTCCTGTAGTTGAGTTTCAACAGACACATGTTCCAAAACCTCAGAACACTCATTACGTTGCTCCACTGACTCTTGGCCCTCACCTTGCATAACAGGGTAATTTATGTCATCCTCCTCCTCTACCTCTAGCTGAACTTCTTCCTCATCACTTAGAACCTGTTCCTCTGTCTCAATTACGTTAATAATAGGCACCTGAATGTGTGGTTTTACTTGATTTGGCATTGTCTTCACATCCTTATGAAGTCCAGCTTCAGAGTTATCATTTCCTTTTGGTGGGAAGCTCCCAGCTTCCTCAATCACTGTATCATCTGACTCCCCAGAGCTGTCTACCTCTAAGATTTCAGCAGGCTCCAAGTTTCCCTTTGAAGTGCTGGAATGTTCCACAGAACTAGTGTCTATCTGTTCAGCTTCAGAGGGTGATGGAGCCTCAAATTCTGCAGGAGGCGCAGGGGAGGCCGGAAGCCCAGGGGAGACCGGAAGCTCTTGATTGTCAGGGAATGTATTACAACCTTGAGTGTCCTTGAGTTTCTCTTGTTTGTCCCACATATACGCTGTAGGTAAAAAGCTCAGGTCAAATTCTGATTCTTCCTCAACACTCTCTTGTTTTGATTGCTTATTGTCGTCAACATTTTCAGCCACTTTGACAGGACTGTCCATGAACTGATCAGGAACTCCTGCAAACGTTTCAGGAAATTCTGGTGCATCAACATTGTTAGCTTTCAACACTTTGGATGGACTCTCCTGCAGAGGAAAGTCTTCCCCTTCATCAAGACCAGGATCAGGATCTTCGATATTGAAATCTGGTGCTGGAGGTAAGTGAACTCTCATCCAATCAGCAGTGTCCTCAAATTCATTTCCACACTTTGTTTCACCAAGCACCTCAAAGGGTGATTCTGGGGAATCCTGTTCAGTTGACCTTGTCCTTTTTTGAAAGGACAGGCCGGAGGAAATTCCGCGCGATTCAGTAGGAGACTTCTCATAGTGCCGCTCTTTAAAATGTGGAAACCCACCATCATTCCTATTAAAATCATTCTTCTTTGCAGCTATAGCTTCAAGTGCTTTGATCCTCTCAGATACTGGGGATGCCTTTATAGGGGAGTCCTGCTTTTGAGATGCAAAGGATGAATCAAAAAGCTCCCTTTTCTCTTTGAAAGTACGATCTATGTTATCTCCAGGTGGTCCTGAAGATTCATTTCCGTAAGCAACTGGAAAAAAGGAACTTGGCTGAGAAGAACGCAGAGAGGCGGCTAAATTCTCTGAAGGCTTGTCAGAGCCCAGTACCACTCTTTTGTCTGCGCCCATCATGCAGCAGGAAAGAGGAGGAAAAAGAGGATTGGAAGTAAAGATCAAGGCATACTCTACCTTAACTCAGATATGCTAAAGCAGGGGACCATATCTGAAGCTCACATTTACAGATTATTAGAATTTTTACAATAAAATTAAGACCAGAATATTTTTTTAGAACCAATGGTCCCAAATGCTTTAGCAATCAGTAGCTACATTAGCACTTTATGGAGCATTCTCAAGATGCTTAGTTGCTTGCATCCATTTAACTGAAGCTAAAGCGGTCATGCACGCACTACACAGTCCCACATTCTAATGGATGGAGTTTGATGCCTGCATGCCAGCTTAAAAATGTACTGATACCATTGAGGAATCTCAATGACACACAAGAAAAAGATCTTGTGTTTAGAGCAAATTCTACACAACAGATGACATCATATAATCGATAAACACCCCACCCCAAAAGCAAACAAACAAAACAGACAAACAAACAGCACTCAAAAGAACTACCAAAAAGTCACTTAAGAAGCTGTTGAAAACACTGTGGACACTACTTCAGCTGTTCCCAAAACTGCTAAACCACCTAATAAAAAAAAGATCAAGTTATAGAGATGACAGGGGCCAGAATTACAGATCCTAGGGAAATGCAGCACAGGTTACGCTGGACACATGCAAAAATGAAAATCCTGACCAATTTAACACCTAACAATACGGTACACTGTATACAAACTGAGAAAAACAATAAGCACAAGTAATTTCTCCTGACCCTGGACGGGTGACATAAAACAGGCTTATTTGCATTGCATTATCAATGCAAAGGCTGCATGTTTGATTCCCAGGAAATGCATATGCATTATATATGTATAGCTAGAAGTATCTAAAAAATATTTTTACAATTAGAAATGTATTTTAACCCATTCTTTTAAACACTGTTATTTCTCATTCTGCCCAGTGCTGTCCTCCAAACAATATGTAATAAAAAGCTTATGAAAACTTCTGTGTATTGTTTGAAATTTAAAGGTTCTAAACCTAAAAAAGTGAAAGCAGAAATTAAAATTACAAAATGTAAATTATATTAAACAAAAGTAAATGCATAAAATGTTAACTTGAAAGAGGAATGAGGCACACATTCACTCGTGTGGACATTTATGGTTATTCTAACAGTGTCTTTACTGTTACTTCTCTCAAATATCATTACTTGTGTTATGTTACATTTTAAACCTAAAATTACATTTTTAACCAAAATATTCTAGTAAAATGTTTTAGCCAGAATTATTTGGCTTCTCTACTACTACACTCCATCTGTTTGACACGCATGTGCCCACTGGTCACTCTAAAAGCACGACAGGGCAAGATGCACTAAACGCTTGTTTTGGTGTGAAGTGCTTATAAATATACAGCATTCTTGTGTTTTGTATAACTGATCCTTTCCTGCAGCAGCTCACTCTGTGTCCTCAGCTATTCTCCATATGCGTTTTGAAATGGGTTTTTCTCTACTGTAAAGTGATGTGACTGACAGTTTCCTTCCACAGAGTGCAGATGCGACTAGTGATAATCAAATTTATTGATTATTTTTCTCATTACTGATAAGAGATTTTATTGATTAGTTGTTGCAGCCCTAAAGACTATAGCTGTGTTCCAAAATCTAGTGAACTGTACACACACAACACAAAAGCTGTTCCAAAAGGTCGGTGGCACAATGTTGCCCAAAAGAACTTTTCACTGCCAAAGTGAATGGCAGCAATGCATGTATCCTGACCAGATAAGGCAATCCCAGAATGCATTTTGTGAGTTTAAACAGAATAGAAATAATAAATAAAAATGCTGTTAATAATATACTTTCTTAATAATGTTAAGTATTTGTGTGTGCTTATTGGAAAACAATGCTAAGCACTGTACGAATGAACCTTGAGTTTAATCTCCCCGTCGCTTCACATGAGGGAGTGCGATTTTTGTGCCACGTGTTGTGAATATTTCTATGCATGTGGGACGTAGCGCAAGGCAGCTCACAAAGTTATGCTACAAAGCTTTAGATGTACCATATACAATCTATAGAACAACTTCAGCATCTTAGACTTGTGGACCCTTATTATAATGTGTTGGACTCCGTGATAACTTTTTCTAAATGCTCAACAAAATCTTAAAAGTAAACAGACAACAAAAAAGAACAAAAACAAACACATAAAAGGACTAAAAGTTGAGAATTTCCTCTTACTCTGTGGTAAGAGACAACATGCAAAATGTCTCAAAAAGCAGATGAAGAGTTGGCAGCAGCAGTCATGGGGCTTCACCCCAAGCAGGCTTCCTTTTGCTTGATCCCTCCCCAGTGTCACTCTACCTTCAGTACCAGTATGATGTTGGGGTTGTAGCTCCAAACATAGCTTGTTTTATGTGGGGGGAGGGGAACATCAAGGACAAGAATCCTGAGGGACACCAACCTGATCCATTTTACAATTCCGCTCTTGCCCAGAGTGAACTTGAACTTCTCCGCTATCTTAAAATAAGATGCTAATCTTGGGATTAAGCTGGACCCACAGTAACCATGACCTAAATAATGCTGCAGTTGGGTATAGACAGAAGATGACTGAATTTCTAGCATCTGTGGTGACTTAGCTTTTCAATGTTTAATCTATGAACCATTTAATAAGCGAGATGCTGATAAAACAAAAGTGGAAACTAGCACTGAATTGGTTACAGGGCCTATGTGGTGCTGATTCAGACTGGTAGATGATTGGAAATGCTTTAGCATTTTAATATCACTGTATATACAGGGAAAGCATATCTGATGTCTGGTTTAGAACACATTTATATATTGGAACAGATTTAGCCGTCATCAGAAACAGCTGACAATAGGTGGGACTTGGTTGTTATTATGATTTCCAACATGCAGAATTGTAAGGGGTCACCATTAGAAACAGCAAGGGTCATGTTACAAGACATGTTTCGGGTCGTCAGGGAGGCAGTTGGACTGACAGCACTTGAAGAAGAGGACACTTCTATTCATTCAGAGAAAAAAACATTCCATCTCATTTTTTGGGGGTTTCCATAAAACAACCCACAAAAGCTTCTTTTATGACATCTGTGTCCTCTGCTTCATTTCCTACTTCCAAATGATGCTCTATTAAGGACTTGTAGTCTGGTTTAGAGGAGGAGAGGGTCACTGGCGAGAGGGATGGAGAATATCATAGCAGCAGCTCAGCAAACTCTAGCATACTTAACAGAACACAGATGACAGAGGAGCATGAAGAGAAAGATAGAACAGCAGGCGAGCACCGTAAGAGAACTATAGACTTGCCTTGAGGAGACTGAATGAGAGATACAGGCGAAGAAAAAAAGGAATCTGAAAAAATAAAATAGGACAGAAAATGAGAATAAAAGTGTCAGTATCTTTCTTATACTCTACAGTTGAAAGGGGAGAATGTTACTGAAATGCCCAGGGAAGATCAGATCTAGAGAGAGAGAGAGTAACAAGTGGTTTGCTCAACATATTTCTCTTAAATAACAATACATGCGACTTCATCATTCAGGTTAGCTGATACCTTGGTAAGCGACAAAATGCTTTTTCTAAGCTGACATGTCCTGCACATTGACATGCTGTACTCCTCTAAGCTATTAATACCTACAGACTACAATTAGTACTATGCATACATCTCTAATAACCTTATGTTACTTCAGGAATAAACGGAATACTGTACATTATAAAAAAAAGCAACACAGGTCCCTCAAATGAGATTCCTTTATGAACAGGGTGTGCCAACAGTGAAAGTGGCAAGAACAGCATTAAACAGAACAGGTTAATCTAGTAATGCAGAAGTCTTAACCAGAGCAATGTCCACAAATGACAAATTCGGGGTGTACCCCTGCTGCACAGCATTCCTTGCCCAAACCACACCTAACCTCTTTTCAATAAGTAACACACCTTGCACCACTGATTCCGATACCAAAGTTCTGAAAAATCTACACACCCTCTGCCAACCAGTTTTCCTGGTTTCCAACCAGTTTTTCTCCCGGTTTGAGAAAGTCTCACACAAAACTTCCTCCTTGAGAATCACAGTTTCACATCTTCCTCTGACCATTGCATGTTCAGCAGGGAAAAACTCTGAAGTAATTCCTTAACTGAAGGATCTGATAGCATCTGTTGCGGAGACAGAGGTTAAACACTTGCGTTACAGATACAAGCCTCAAGTAGGATGGGATTGACCTAAGACACCGGAAGAAGGTCTTGCCAGTAATATCAGCTATATTCCTGAGGGGGCTTCAGTACAATCTTTAGTACATTATGTTTTAACAGAGATTTAGTTATAAAGTAAAAAAAGGTTATATAAACCGTTGTATGCTTGCCCAGTTCCATTGTATGTGCAGAACTGTCAATGGTTAACTTAATCATTAATATACAAAATACATTGCATTTATCATGGAAATTCGTTTAAAACAACATTTGGCTAAATGCCGCCATGTTTATAAACATCTACTGTATTATGTAACCGTTTTGGGTAACGTAATGATTCGGCCTGTAACAATGACGCCCATGCAGATATCCTGTATCTGGGACACCCCTGATCACATACCCAGCGCGCGCTGAGGAGCAACACCAGCCTCTGCGGACGACTTCCAACGTACCGAGCGTTCCAAACGTGCTGACGTCATGACGTTCTAAAGCTATTAGAACCCTAGACGCCTTAATAAAGCCGAATCAACTAGGTCATAAGCGCTCGACATCTGTAGCTACATAGCACCGAATCAACACCTCCCGACCACAAAACCATGCGCCATTGTTTTCACAGCGGAAGCATACACATCGGCCTAACAACACAGAGCGTGTCGTTTCGCAGGATGACTGGAGAAACGGATCAACTAAACCGCACTGTGCGTGGGGGGTTGTTTACAGTCCCCAAAGCCTTACGTAAAACAGATAGAAGCACAAAGATCGTGCTTACATCGCGAGCGAAGCTATATGCATAAACAAATTTGGGCTGTGTTTCTCAAAAGCACCCCGAGCCGGCGTTGATCGTACAGATCACTGGTGACAGTTGGTGCTACGATACTTGAACTTGAACGATGCTTTGGAGAAACGCAGCCCTGGTGTTTATATTAGGAGGGTTCTTGGGTGTGAGGGGTTTCCTTCATTAGCACCGTCTTCCAGTTTGTTATGCACCTGCTCTGCAGACCATCAGCTGAGTCGCAATGTGCCCATTTCATAACGGGTTCAAATCGGTATTATGTGTCCCCATAGTTCTCCGTGGCCTTGTTCTAAAAATAAACGTCAGTTCAAGGTTGTGGAAAATAACAGGTTCGTTCTGAGCACCACAGCCCGACCGCATTAACACAGAACTGCGAAGTCTGAACAGAACCGCACAATCATAACAATGCCCACGACGTGGAGGCGATGTGGAACGTGTACGTGATGAATAAACAGTGCAGAAATATTACATAACAGGAATATGAATACCCCAGAGATCCCTTTGAGGCATTTTACATGATAATTCACCTATGATTTGAGTTAGGCTACACGATATCCGTTCCTAATGTCCTTAAAACGCAATATTTAGCGCAAACTAACAAATCCAGTTCCGCTGTCACACATTTGACTATAATAAACAAAACATTAACACTGCGAACTTCGCGTTTAACAAACAACAAATGAAACTACACAGCTGCACGATATTTTTTGTTCTCTTACCGGAAAACTTCGAGCCTTTGGACACTGCGGAGTGTTCATCGTTTAGGCCGTGTGACGACGAAATCTGAGAAGACTGAGTCATTGGATCTGACATTTTTGCCGTGTTATTCGACTGATCGGAGCTGCTGATACTCTGAATGTTCCCGATTTACAGAGTATTCGTATGATTGTGGCTGCTGATACTCTGAATGTTCCCGATTTAAAGAGTATTTCCCAATACTGCAGAGGCGTCACCGAGCCTGAGAAACTCCACAATCACGTTATATGAACCTGCCTGAATGTTGCAGTGGATGGGGCGGAGGAAAAGAAATAGGGCGGATACGAGAGAGAGAGAGAGAGAGAGAGAGAGAGTTCTATTACGGTGAAAGGTCGATATTTTGCTTAAAGTGCTGAAGTTCTGCTTTACCGCAGAACTGTAAAATGCTTGTACGCAAGATTTGCCACTGTGCAACAATTCAACCTTTTTCTTAAGCCTTCTCACACAAATTAAAGTTACCCCAAAAGAGTGCTTTATAAACAAAAGCATTCCGTGTTACACCCTGTGTCTCAGTACTTGTAAGCGTCAGGGAGGCATCAAACATTAAAATAAGTTAATGTATGGTAACTTGTATTGCTATAGATGTCACATTTCACTCCTGTGAGAACATATTAGGGTTAAACTATTATCTAGCCCTCACTACTCATATGTGTCTTTACAGTATGTAAAGACACATTCATGTCTTATGTAACTCTATGGTACGTGTTTATGTAAAGTTTTCGCAATTTTGCACTCGAGATATTTTCTACCAAATTAAATGCATTATTTTGTGTTTAGCAGCGCCCTCTGGTGCTTATTAATGTCTCCACAGACATGTCTTCTGTTTGTTTTCCAATTTTTTTGTTTTCCAAAAACAAATACGTGCAAATAACATTACAAAGAGCACGTAGTATACGGATAATAGAAATCAACAATGACGTATAAATGGATAATAATAATAAAACTAGGAAATTATTATTGTTAAATCGAATTTGACGTCTATACTAAATGAGTGAAAATATATTTTATACATTGGGAGACGTATTACAGATCTTGCTGGTTGCCTGGTTTACTGTACAAAATATATGAACTAAAGATGGGAACAAGGGGCAACATCCGTAACTACATTTCCCACAATGCAAGCTGATAAGGAAGTGTTATTAAAATCGCTGAATCAGAGATTCTGTTAATATGGATGAGATAGCAAACTCAGCTGATGTACCGTTGACGAAAGCATAACGGCCAATTTCAATCGTTTACGTTGTAAACACAGTTTCGTGCTACAATATAAGATTAGATTTTATCATTTAAAAACATCTTAATGGGGCATACGTGGGTTGTGATATAAGTATCTAAAAATGTGATGCTTAAATGTGAAATTGAATTGTTGAAATCTGAGAGAACAAAATAATACATCTTTTTATTTATTAAGTCCTTGTAATTATTATTTTATCACCATTTTATCATTATAATATGTTGATTATATCAACATCATTAGGCATACACAGCAGTCATAAGACATTAAATTCAAGTATTATTTTAATTGATAAAACCTGAAAGCCAAACAAAGAAAGCGTCTATATTTCCTATTGTCCTTTAGACAATATATACGACATCACATAATATTACACAGTATTTATTAATATAGTAATATTACATGTAATTGTAATATTGCATGAGAGCAGTCTCTGAACTATGTGGTCTAAATCCTGACCATATTTTTCATGTATATGCCACTTTTTCCAGGAAGAACATATCTGTGGGGACACCACCTTTTAGAATAATTTTGTACAAAATATTCTTTCATGCTGTACAGAACATCTCCAGTTTAGTTTGCTTCCAGTTACGCTTCATTTTTCGGGCTGCTGGTTTTAGGGTGTGAGTATGCTTGTTGAGCTGCTGTTTTTAAAGTTATCTGTTATGCCGAGGAATTGAGACAGTTCAGGTATATTGTTGATAATCTTTAGTTACAGAAGTTATCCTTCTACTGTTTTTGTAGCAAGGAGCTGATTTTGCAATCATAGGTTCATGTATTACAACAAGACACTCGATAATGATCTAAAATGTCTTCACTCTACCCTGAGTAACTGTGAAACATTTTTAAAATACAAATAAAATAAAAATACACCTCTCCCTTTAATAACGTTTACAACTGCTGTAGCGCCGCCTAAATTCTGAAGGTAAAATGTGTCTCCTACACAAAATTTATACCCATTTCAAACAAAGCACTAAAAGGCCAGTTAAAAAGGCCAATTAAGAGTTATTATATCTAACTCTCCCTCAAGTATGTTCATTAAAAACATTTTTGACATAATCTTCTAATGTAGCTGTATCTGAATGTTCTGACATACTAATATTGAACTTCCACTGTCAAATGATAATTTTTAACAATATTTGTTTGCAATTTCCTTAAATGACTAATTATTGCCATAAATCAGGCTTATACATTGTCTATTTGAAAACCTTGTTGCCAGACATTCTACTGTTTTCACAATGACAGAATATTCCATACTAAACCGCAGATGGATTAAAATTAAAGGTTAGGCAGGTAATTTTGCAGAAGCTAGCAATACCAAGCTAGCTTTAAAGCATCACACCCACCTTTAGTGGACTCTCCAAATCCACACCTCCCCCAAAACATACGCATACATACAGTTTGTACAGTCAGGCAAGTAGGTGACCCTATCATTGCATTAGTAGCAAATGCAATAATTGGACGACCATTTTAAAAATGAGCCCAAATTGTCCTGGTGTACAACAGTCCTTTAAGATTTCAGTTCTCACTTTTCTAACTGTAAGCAGCCAAAATGTCAATACCACCATCAGCTGGGGAATAACGAGAATGGCCTTTCTGACTGACTGAAGCACTGCACATGTGAAACATTTGCTTTCCAGCGATCAATACTGCAACAGGATCAAATTCAAGTTTTAGTTGCAAGTACCATAAACATGTAAATGAAGTTACAGAAACACTTCTTTAAACATTGCTTTAAATATTGGCTGGGAAACACTGCTTTACATCTTCCAGACCCTTGTGCCATTGGTTAATGTTACAGAACTACATTTCCCAAACAACTTTTATCACAGCTTTTTTGGGCCAAAGAATCAAATACACACCCATTAGATAAATGTTTTCAGTACCTAAAACTTCAAAAAACACCACACACATGACATTTGAGTACCAAACCAAGTGTCCTCTATAAAAAACAAGAACTCTATGGTATTAAGGTCCTCCAAGAAATAACAAGACTTTTTTGTCACACATTTAATTTTTTAAAAGTTCTTTACAAATTATTTCTTCTTTTCTACATCCTGCTCTGCGGCCTCCTTTGCCCTCTTGGCACGAATGCCAAAGAGTCGGGCATTGGCGCGGGCCATACGCAGACTGGCAAAGGCCTTGAAGTTCTTCTCGTCCTCTGAGATCACGCGGGCCTTCTCTTTCTTGTGAATCTGAGGAGAATGTGCACACGACATTAAATGATGTTGCAGATAGAGTGAAAGTATTCTGGGCATGTTTATACACTTATACATGCATATTAAACATAAATTCAATTTCTCATCTGTATATTTAAAGATATACATGAAGACACATACGTTTTTGATGGGCATGACAGGTCCGGTAAGCTGCGTGGCCATCTTAAGTTCCTCCTCCTACAGCAGAGGAAAAGTGTCACAGCACAGGACCAAAATATGCAACATTAAAGAAGATTACTGCTAACACAACACAGTGATCAGCTGGAAAATGGTTCAAGGCAAGTCATCAGGGATTCCAAAGACATTTTTTATCAAATGTTTGAGTTTAATTAAACTTCATGATTCAGAACTGCCACATCTGCAAGTCAACAAGATTTAGGCACTTAAGTGGTGTTATATGTACATTAATAAATTAATTTCAGACATTCTGAAACAAACTGCTTTATGAAATAAATCAGTACACTTACAGTGCTGTCTCCCTTCTTGGGTGCAGAAGACTTTCTGGGGAAGAGGATAAGTTTGGAGCGGTACTCCTTTAACCTCTGTACGTTGGCCTGCAGGGATTCTGTGGACCTGTTGCGACGACGAGGGTCAACGGCGATGCCGATGGTACGGGCGACTTTTTTGTTGATTCCTGCAGCCTATAAACAGGTGATAGACAGTTTAATAGACAGACCTGAGTGTGACTTTACATAATGTACTGCTGGAACTCGAAAACTTCGAATGAAATGTTTAATACCAAGAACGGTCATCAGCAAAAAGGGTTAACATCAAACAGATGCAACGATTCCCGAGTTTTTATCATCATGTGTCAAATGTCTCTTAGTAACACTTGCTGATGCAAGGCAGTTAAGTTCATACTTGTGTGTTTAAGTATGTATGTAGAGTTTTAGTCACAACAGGTTGAAATAAAGCAACTGGAAAAGGACTGACAAAAATGCTACCTTCAACTCCTCCAGGGTGAAACCACGTCCGGCACGGACCTTGCTGTGATAACGGATGGTTGGACACCTGACTGCAGGCCGAAGGGGTCCAGAAACTGGTCTTGGAGCAATGCGACGAGCCTTTGCCTGGCGGGCCTTACGTCTGTGGACGCACACCAAAACAAATTTTATTACAAATGCAAACAATTCTTTCCACAAACTAGTAAAATGTTTTCACTACAGATGTATCAAACACAGGAGCTGAAGAGGTCGTACCTGCGCAGCTTCCTAGCAGGCTGGTTGAACCAGGTGCGCACTCTCTTCTGCCAGTCTTTATGAAAGTGGGGGTTCAAAATCATGCCATTCCGGCTGGGAGCCATGATTTTTTACTCCTTGAACAAAACAATTGCAATGCTTATAGTACAATTACTATAAAAGCAGAAGACGGTTCAAAGAATGATGTTTGAAACTGTTTCAACATTTAGCTTTGGATGGAGGAATTTTGGATGGAGGAATTACGCATGCGCGTTTACAACAGCTGTTGGAGGAGCGTTACTATAACATTACTATAATCAAGGATCACGGAAAGAACGGGGGGCATATTTCTAACCCACCAAACGAATAAGACAGTTTTATGGTATTACCGTATACATACTAAATTTAACTTCTACGTCTCCTCAAACTTCCTAAAAAAGGCTTTAGACCGATGACCCTCTCTAGGGAGTCCAGAGGCATGCTCGCCCATAAGAAAACTTTACATTTAAGAGCTATATGCCTTAATAATCCGGTGCCCTGTCAGAGTAAAACTTACTAGAAGTAATGTAATAATTCGTTAACATGACACAAACTAAATGTGTTAAATCTCGCCCAAACTGGCATTTGTTTTTACATATACACAACGTCGTGTGTATTTGTACATTGCTTTAAGCAGAAAGGTTTGCGCGCTCTGGACGTGTGCAGAAAAGCATCGTCTGTCAAACCTTGTTTATACCTGACGCGTCCGCATAAACCAAAAACACAAACTGACGGCAATCGTACTGTAAATGTCGTGTGTAATGCACAGCGGTGGGATACACTTCTTCATTCTGCTTGTCCGCAATCCATGAAAGTAGCGTTAAATCTGCCACTGCCTGACCGTGGTGTCATGCGTGTGCAATACTGCACTAACAAGATAACTCAGCGTGAACAAGTTCTTGTATGTCTATTGTTGAGCACAATACCACAATATTCATTTGCCTTGCTGCCAACCAGTTGTCTTACATTTTAAACAAACATTCACGTCACAAGTGCGCTGTTATGAATTATGGGAAATCATAGTAAGATCAACTTTACTCAATCTCACCAAAGTATGAAACTGACAGTAATGTCAGATTTGCACACACAGCAAAGCAGACTTTAAGACTGCATGTGTGTAATTATTGTGTCAAGCGCTGATGATAAGGATTAATGTAGATAAACTGAGAGGTTAGATTTAAAAAATCCACGTACCTTCAGCAGCGTCTGAAAAGGGAAAAGGAAACAGCAACGTAAGTGTCTGTGGCACATGAACAACCAATAGGCCCTTTCGACAAGTGTTAGCACATCCGGTTCAGCGTTTGTTGCGTTAACTACTTCCGGCAAAATGGAAGTAGACGCAACATTCTTTACAACGTTTCTAATTAATTTACCAGCGTTTACTTTATAAGTTCAATTATTTATTTAACTACTAAGTGCTCGACCGTATGTTAGCATGTGTTAGCTAACGTGCTACCTTTCATTCACTTTATGTCAGAGCTGCCTACGCAACTATTGAGTTACAGCCATATTTTCAAGATTGTATTTCATACAAATCTGTTCTGTTCTCATGAATGTTCTAGGTGTTGTATATAACTTAACTCCCAAGATACTTATATCGGTTCCTGTCTTTTACTGTAGTTCACTTTGAAAGCTGAGACAGTGTCCGTTGAGTTTAGTGGCTCATCATGCATGTGTACTGTAGGCAAAGTTTTGTGTAATCATCTTGTTGCCATGCGTTACCAAATGCATTTATCAGTTGGTGATAAAAAACACAAATTTAACGAAACAACTACATTCCAGGCCACACTATTATAACACACCATCCTTAAGATATTCAAAGAACTAAAGGGCCAGATTTTCCTCTCATTTTATATATCTTTATACTGTCCCCTAATGTCCTCTTCAGTATCAGTGATAAATCACACCAGCTGAGTCGATTATTTCAAATTGACCTTAAGTCTGTCAGCAATATTTCTTGATTTTTTAAGGGCTGTATGTTCATTCATAATTTTAATATGTCCGGCCCTTAGAAACTGTAAAAACATCTGGTTAGAGTTGTATTTGGATTGTGTTTTTTAGATTTGCACACTTCTGGCAGATATCCTTGATTTTATTTGTTCTAATGGTTTAGATATTTCAGCGAAAAGTTCTCTTAGATGTTAAATACAAAATCTTGTATGTACAGTTTAATAACTCAGAGATATGTCTGTATTTCCAATAAATCATTTATGAATGACTGCAATTGTATTAATTCAAAACCAGATTTTTTTATGAAAAACTCTCTTAATTGAGATTGTATTGAGTTCCAGAGCTCCTCCTACTAGGACTATGTATGCCCTGAAGTGTCATTGTGTGGACAACACCATTGAAGTGGATTAGTTCTCCTGCCACCATGTTGACCCAGTTCACTCAGTTCAGTGCTGGAGTTCCTTTAAGACCGTCTGTGGGGTTAGCTCCTGCTACCTTCAGGTTTCATGTGGGTGCCGTTTCTGCTAGCTGCAATTTGCCATCTTCTGTCAGTCACCTGGTGATGCTTCAGGTCTTCTGTTCACCACCTCATGAGTGGCTCACTTGTGTCATGTTAGAGCTTTGAGCGTCTGTGTTCATCAGCATAAGACCTCTCAGCTCATAGTCTGTTTTGTTGGTCGCAACCGTGATAATGTGGTCATAAAACAATGCTTATCTCACTGGATCATGGAAGACGCTACTCTGTTTTATGAGGTCTGTGACAATAGTGTTTTCATTACGTTATTTGTCCACATAAAGTCAAGTTATGTCCTGAAATCACATTCTTCCACCTGTCCCACAGTTACACTGCTGCTCAGGGATGCCAGATCTGTGTAACTAAAATGGCAAATCAAATGTAGACTAAAGACCCTAAATAAAATGATAAAAACTTTATTCTAATGAATAAAATCATCAAATCTTATGATTGACAGCTAATGAATCAAATCCTTTCACCTTTAACCCATGAAAAAAACAGCGCCAAATGTTTATAAGTATTATTATATAAACACAATAATGTTTTTACTACTTAAGTGTGAATACTTCATGGACTAATTTTCATTTTTGGGTGGAATATTATGTTAAGTTTTAGTGGAGGACATTTCATACACTGAAAAAAATAACTGCCATCAGACAACCAGCGTACACAACACCGCAGTCCCACCTGCAGCCAGCAGGTGTCTCTCTTTCACTGTGCATGTCCGGTCCTCTCTCCCACCCACCGAAGGGCCTCTCCCCTCCTGAAAATCCCCATCTTCACCTAATATATACACCATCATTTGAAAATGGCAGCTTTTCACCTCGATTATCAGACATTAAAAGTGACTTGAGCATTGCTGAATGTCTGGTGGAGGAGATGGCAGCAGACAGGCAAACAATGCAGGGGGGGCACCATTAATGCCTTGCTGACCCGTGCAGCTTGGAAGGGAGACGAGGCTCATTGTTCTCCTCCGAATATTTTTAACGTGCACCTCTTTCACAACAAAAAGGGAAGACCCACAAAAATACATCTATTCTTTAAAAGGTAAGAAGGAATATGAATGAGGTTTATTCAGGGTGTGTGTGGACTGAGGGTGCGAGATGCAGGCATTGTAAGATGCACAAAACTGGCCCTTAACATGCGATCATTCTATTCTGTTTTCCCTTAAAATGAGAGGCATCCTTCACAAAAATGTGCACAATCATGACCAAAAACCCAGACAAACTCAAAAATTCAAAACATCCAGGATTCAAGATAAAACAGGTTTGAAGATTTTTATACAGCAGGGGGTCTTCTAGAAAGGTACACACCCAAATATTTGTATAATTTGATGAACATTTGATCTTGCTGTCAGCGAGGTTATAAAAATGTGTCAGTTCCTAGAAAGAAAGCAGCAGCTCTATAGCTGAGGCTTTATTACTGCATGCTAGTGTCTGATATATGCTCCTGTGTTAACCTTTCATTTGAGCCCAACGCAGGCACACAGAAATAGCAGTGCATGTTTTTTTGCAGAAATGGACCCAAATAAAATAAGATGCGTTGGTTTTGTGTTGTGTACATGTGCAGAAAAGCAACACTGCAGTAGAAATGTGATTGTATATTGAGCTTGCAATACAGGACCGCAGCTAAAAAAAGGCAAAAACACATAACATAAATCATATGCATCAATATACCAGAACTGTGAGGATGCAATTATGTCACACACACACACGCACACATGCACACACACACACGCCTTTGAAAGAGTGATTCGACCTGAGAGATAAAGCGAATTAGAATCCAGTGTGTTTAGCCGGCTGCCGTCTCAGCTGCAGTGTGGCCAATTTTCTCAGCAGAATGAAATGATTTTTTTTCTTATCAGTGTTGAGGCAGCATCTTCAGGGGTGAAAATTTAAAATGAAAAGCCCTTCGTTTTTGTCCCCAGGAACACAAAACACATGCCTGAGCAGGCACACACATGCACGCACACACGTGCACGCTCATGCCATATTAAATCTTCAGTTCTGGGGTGGACAACTAACTGCTTGTGTGTAAGCCGCATTCGGTGGCGCAGCAAAAGCAGCTCTCTGAGCAGCTCTCTGAGCAGCTCTCTGAGCAGCTCTCTGAGC
>JAZGTJ010004865.1:0-29297 GCA_036877575.1 Botia almorhae
AAGTCGCGGCCTTGAGCCTGAAGGTCAAACATTCCAAAGAGACCAAATGTCCATACTTGAATTTAGAATGTAATTTAATAATGTAATTTTATTTTAATTACATTATTTAAGTCTATTAAAATATATATTTCCTTAATACCTTTTATGTTTAAATTGCTTATACGTATTTATATTAATTCAGGATAAATCTGAGATCCAATGATATATTGTTTTTGAAACATTACATTCTATTTAATTGTATTAATCTCTTACATCGTCTGTTTTTTATTCATCTTTAATATTTTCTTTTGCAGTCCTCCTGACACTCTTCAGTCAAGCTGAAGCAAGTAAGGCAGAAGATTTCATTATATTCTCGATCTTTGTGTGAACTTAAGCATTTTAAAGCTTAGAATAATAAACAAATGTTGGCAGAATCTTGTCGTCTAACGTTCTTCCTGTTTCTCTACAGACCCGTTTGTTTACAGTAAGTATTCTTACACTCATTTTGAATTTATACATTAAACATGCTGTTATGTCACATGATTTTCCTCAGAGTTTAGATGTTTCAGTTCCTGTGTTTACGGGGGGGGGGGTCGAAATTTTGCCATTTCTGGTTCTGTCAGCTTCCTAATGGAGATATTTTTCGAATAAACATATATAAATGTTGAGACTTTTACATAAGGTTCAGATTGACTCGTGACTGCTGCTCATTTCAGACTATGAGGCGTTGAGAATCGGGGGGCTGGTCTTCACAGGTCTGCTGGTAGCAGGAGGGGTTGGAATTCTGTGTTGTAAGTGCTGTAAACTGCAGCTCTGAGGTTTCACACCTGCGTTTGCTATCCAACGCAAATGTTATCATTAGCATGATGCTAACAGATTGCTTTGTTTGCAGGGGGGCAGTGCAAACCGAGGAGAAAGTATGTCACATATTCTCACTGTCAAATTCACAGTTACACCTCAGTAAAGCATTGAATACAGTCAAATACATGTTTTTTATTTAATTGATGCTGTTTATGAAAACCTTAATAATAGTATGTCACTAAATAATGATAATAATATCTCTGTTTATTTAATATTATTTAAACTGTATTTTGTCTCGTTGATACAGGGCCGATACAGATGCAAGCAAAATCTGAGGATCATAACATGTATCTGCTGAAACGTTTATCTTAATCTCAAAATGAGTAGATGAATGATTTTATTTTTAGCTTTTTGTCCTTTTTCTGTTTAGAAACTATAGATGGATACACTAGCTCACCAGAACTATTTTCTTTTTAATTTTGTCATTTTTATCAACCTTTTATTTATACATTTCTTGCATTGTGGTCTCTGTCCAAACAGCTGAAAAACTGAAATGCATTCTTATAAATGTTGAGTTCTCTGCAAGTGGAAGATGACGCACCAGACAGCTGTGGTTCTGCATCTTAATAAAGGTTCTGAGTTCTGCTCCTGCGAGTTGCATGTGGAGTCATTTTTATGCCTCGGGTTGTTTTGACTGGGAGAACACAGCTCATGCTTTAGAAAGAGGACGAATGCTTGTTGCAGTAGGTGAATAACTTCGGTCATAGAAAAATATGCTGATTTAGTAAAGCATGCCACTTGCAACACCAAGATTGTGGGTTCAAACCCACAGAGCAAGTTGCTTTGAAATAAAAGTGTCTGCTAAACGCATTAATGATTAAAAGAGTTTTTTAAAATAATAGCTATTAATTGCATATATATTATGTGACATGTTTCTCACTGTTGCACTGTTCCTTATACGTCCCTTTGGATAAAAGGGCTCCCCCACTACAATCACATAAAAATTTAACATGAGCGTGCACGCCAAACTAAAAACTATCAGCGTTTCTCTCCCAGAGGAAAGATCTTTCATTCAAAACTCAACCCACTCTGGATGGAGTGAACCTGTTGAGTGGATGTTTCGGGCTGCTGCTGCTTTCAGTCTCCTTAGATCTTACAGCTTAAGGGTGTTTCCTAACAGCCCGTTCAGTGTCGTTCTGTTTAATAAAGGTGAGTAATTAATGCTGATACTGTTTCATTGATCGTTTACTGTAAAACTATTACAGCACATGTGTTTCCTCTGGTTCATTGTATCGTAAGCATTTGGCAGCTTTTTAGAAGTGCTTTTATTGTGGAAACTTTGTATCTTCTGCTACAGCCGACAGCTGTCATTATGTCTGACATGATGAAGCCCAGATTCGACTTCTGCTCTAAGGTCATTTTTTTAAGTAAGCACATCTGATGTGCTGTTTACAGTTTATTGTGCAGTATCTGTAAGAACAGAAACATTTAAAGGTTTTTGGCCACATCTCAAAATGAGTAGATTGTCTGTAGTCTGTTTAATGATGGACTGAGACTTCTGCGTGAGCTTCTAGCATGTTCTGCTGATGGAAACAGACGTTTATGAAGCACAAAGACAGCACTCAACCACTAGAGAGGGCGGGATTGAGGTTTTTGGAATGGTGACTCACCTCTTCAGAATGTTCTTTCCTTCCTGCATCAGTCTGAGCTCATGGAAATCCAAGAGTTTGTTGCTTATAAACTTTGGTAACATTATTTCTGGAGAAAAGTGGTCCAGTAAAAGTAGGTGTTGCTGTAATATTAAAAGGTCAATACCTAGCTAACAGATTTAGGTTGTAGGAACGTATTCCTAACGTTTCCATTAAGTAAAAGTTACAAATGTTATTTTAAAAGTTCTAAGAACGTTCAAAACATCCAGTTTTTTGGACGTTGCATTAATGTTACTGCTAGGTTATAAGAACGTTATTTAACCGTTTTTCTTTAACGTTTTTAAAATATTCCACTTACTACATAAGAACAGCGTTCTTGATGTTTAGGTGTATAATGTTAAAAAATCCCTCTACTAACATTACTGCAAGAATGTTTTAAAAACATTGAGAGAACCTTTAGAGAATGTCAGCCAGCGTTCTAAGGATGTTCCCCGTTAGCTGGGTGAATTAAATATATATCTCAATACTTCATGTGGAAAGTGTTGTATGTGTAGTGTGTTTGTGCTGGAGTAAGTGTGTATTCACACAATACTTCACAGTGCACAGTATGTTCCACTTAGTGTAGAGTCTTAGCGGTGGAGTTTTGTTCCTAATATAGCTGCAGTCTGGATTCCTGCGCACATGTCGTGCGTCTTTTGTGTGACATGTGATTGTGTCAAGCTCTCTGTAAGGGCTAAAGGGGGGTGTTTGAAAGATGAGACCAAAAGTGACTTATGAACTGCTCAAACCCTTACTGCATGGCTTTCTGTATTATTAGACCACTATTTATACTAGTAATTATTATTGTATATACTTGTATTGTATATGTTTATATATATTATATAATTATATATAATTGTATAATATTTATATAATGATATATGTTATTGTATATATACTAGTAATTATTATTATTATTGTTGTAGTTATTATTTTTCAGTCTGAGAGTGAATAAAGTGATTAATGGAAGTCACAAGAGGATGTTTCTGAAAGTTAAATAATTGGACAAACGCTATATACGCGTTAAAACCAAATATGTTACTGGAAAAAATGACCTACATTTTAAGGTTACTTACTTCCTGAGGAGCAACAAGTAAAACATGCTAGAAAATGCAAGACATGTTTGCAAGGTTTCACATTACGAACCAAAGAGGCTTTGTGTTGTGAGATGAGGACGTGAAGATGTTAAATACTGTCGGACACAATTCCTCATTCTTTTCCTGTGACTCTAACACTCACTGGCAAGTCAGCGTGACCCATCCACACCACAAGACCTTCATTATCTCTGTGCACCCTGAGCGATTCTGCCGGGCAGCAGGGTGCCAACAGAGAAATGAGACACCCTCGTTTCATTCTCTCTCTCTCTCTCTCTGGTTAACGTTTGTATAGTAACATTGTAAGATTTAAGAAGTGTTTATTAGACTACTCTGAACGTGGAACACTGACCCAGCTAAACGTTCAGGGGACGTTCAGAGAACGTTTAGGTTGTAAGAATGTTTTCATAATATTTCTATTAAGCAAAATAAATGTTAAAACGTTGTTTTGAAAGTTCTAGGAACGTTTAAAATGTCCAGTTCTTGGTTATAAGGACATTATTCAAACGTAATTCTATAACGTTTTTAAAACATTACGCTAACAACTTAAGCTTACGTTTTTGATAGTTATGAAATTAACATTAATAAAACGTTCAACTAATGTTACCGCAATAACGTTTTGATAACTTTTAGAGAGCGTTAACCAACGTTGCGAGAACGTTCCCTGTTAGCTGGGGCAAAAGTTAATAGGCTCAAGTGTGACGTGTGTTTACAGCAAGACCAGTCGGAAAAGAGATCCGCAGGAAAATACAGTACAGAAACAGACAGTAGGGATTTAATACACCTCTATTGAACTGAAAAGCTGTAGCTTCTTCATTTCCTGTGCTGATCCGGGCTGTTCTCCGGGCTGTTCTCCTCATGAAAACTTTCTTTTACCTCAGCATGTGTCTGCCATGTTTTCTCTCAGTCAAGGTCGGAAGCTGAGGGCAGAGTGACGCTTATCATCTTGAGCTGGTAGGGATGCACATTGTGTTCTCTCTGGTCTCTTGGAATATCCAAATTGAGCTGACGACATGTCTACAGTGCGTCTTTCAGTATGATGAAGATGTCAAGATATCAGTATCTTCTGCTATTGTCAGATCATGACCATGAAAACATTACAAGCATTCACTTAAAACGACAAAACTACTTTCTTATGTTGCGACATGCTTTAAGTCTGTCGTTTTATTTTGAAACCTGTAGAGTCTCAATTCCAGCTAACCATTTTACATTTCACAATGTTTTTGATAACGTTGAGATAACGTTTTTAGCCAATATTCTGTGAAGGTTCCCTGTTAGCTGGGATGTTTGTTTCCTAGCAGTTGTTTTGATAAGAGGTTTGTTTGCTGAGTTTGGTTGTCAGGCTGTTGTTCACATCTGATCTGTGTTTTGTTCTCTGAGCAGATTTTTCCAGCATGGTTAATCAGATCGGATGGATTGACAAGGATTGTGATAATTCAATTTAACCCCATTTTTTGTTGACGTGAACCTGTCAGCAGAGAATTATTGAGGCATTAAGAGAATTCCTGTTATATTTAGATCATAAATGACAGACATGAATGGAATTACTGCTCATGTACACAGCAGATCCAATCCTAACAGAATTAATGTGTCTGTGTCTGTGTCTGGCTGTTCGATGTGGGTGGATGAGGATTTTGTGATGCCAGTTGAGGAACAATTTCACCATTAAATTATTATTAAATTATTAAATTATGTCAACTATGCTCAGGACTGTGTAAATAAAATTGTGATTTCTTAAAGGGATAGTTCACACAAAAATTTTCCTATCATTTTCTCATCCTCATGTCATTCCAAACCTGCATGACTTTCATTCTTCTGTGGAACACAAAAGAAGATTTTTGGAGAAAAGTGGTTTTGTGTCCATATAATGGAAGTCAATGTGTGCCACTGTTGTTTGGTAACCAACAGGCTTCTTTATGTTTTTGTCTGTGTTCCTCAAAAGCACAAAAATTCACACAGGTTTGAAATAGCACGAGGGTAAACTAGTAAACGATGGAAGAACTCTAATTTTTTGGGTGAACTGTCCCTTTAAGGCAATATTATGTTGATTAGCGATACAGTATTAGCTGTGTTGCTTTTTAATGGCAAGCCTGATCTTGTGTGTTTCAGGTTAAACCCACACCATCATGCTGAAGCTCTTGGTATTAGTTTTGCTCACAGGTGAGTTTTATTTGTACCTGAATGAGGAGCAGGAGTGGCAGGTCTGTGTTATTTCAACCCACACTAAAATGCTCTGTTGACTTTTTGTTTGAATGCTGCTTCGTTCAGAAAGCAGCTGCCAAACATTTCAATGTAAAAACGCAGCGGAGTTTTCACACTGTAACATACTGTATTTTCTTGTTTGTAGTTTGGTCTCTGGTGTTGGCTGAAGATCAGCAGAAAGGTTCGAGATTTTACTCTGTCATTTCTGTGCATTTTGTTTTTGTCTTGTGGTGATAAAATGTTATACAGCATCAAATGTGATTTTGTCTGCTTTATCTGGTTTGTTCTTGCAGCAGAAGAGGATCCTTTCAATTTTGGTAAGTCCGTCTACTGAGCTGTTCTTAATCACAGTAATCACTCAAGAGTTCACAATTACAATAATCACATTTAAGAGCTCATATTTCTATGGACTGTGACTCATTATGTCTCTGTGTACTGTAGATTATCACAGGCTTCGGGTCGGAGGGCTGATTCTGGCTGCGGTTCTGTGTCTGATTGGCATCACTATTCTTCTGAGTGAGTCTGTCATTGATGTTTTTGGATATACAAATAACAGAACTTCACCAACAATTACAATGTGTTACCGTGTTAACAGTGTTGTGACAATTGTGATATTTCATTAAAAATTCAAAAGATTATACAATATATCACATAATTTTTATGACAATTCAGCAATGCACCACCCATAATCGAAAAACCATAATCAAGAAAAAAATTGCCATTCTTATCACTGTAGCGTGAAAGCATAATGATATATTACTCCGAAAAGCCTTAATTATATACAGAGAAAAACAAAATCCTTATTTTATTGTTTATTTAATTTGAATTAATTTCGTTACTGTATATATGCCGCTACCTGTTTAAAAAAATGTCAAAAATATTGTGTCATTTCACAGGTGGCCACTGCAGATGCAAATTCAACCAGGATAAACGGTATAAATGACAAACGGTCACTTACTGTATTATATTTGTATGTTACCGTGCTGTATTACATTCACATGCATTGAATTAACGGAGCGTTGATGCCTTTTGACAGAAGGAGATCAGGAAGCAACGCTCAACAGATGCTCAATGACACAGGTACGTACAGTACGACTGTCCTGTACCGTATCTTATGTCATCTGCTCATGCAGTTTGCAATACATTACCCAGAAGCCTCTCTGCCCTCAGTTCCCTGAGAAATATCAGTGCTGGTACAAGAGTCCCCTGAAGTTTCCCTAATACATAAATCTCTATAAACCTGCATGGTTTATATACATGAGATGCATCTGCTTGTTATTGCTGTGCCAGTTCCCCTGTGGTGCTGTGAGAAATGGGTCTGTGCTCAGGGACCTGTATGGCCGGTCTCCATAACAACAGTCATATAGTTTCCAGGATGTCACACTTTGTCTCCCGCGTGTGTTTACACTGCATGATCCCTGAGGATGAGCGAGTGTGCGAGTGAAGTGTTGTGAAGTGCTGTATACTTCCACATTATCTATTCAGAATTCTGAAATAAATGATGAATTGTCGTACATTCAAAGATTATAATATAACATTTTTTTCATTGACAGCAAGGGCCAGCGAATGCTGAAAACAGCTGACTAGATCTGAGCCAATCAGAAGAGAGGGTCTTGCCCTTATCCTATGTGCTGGTTTCTTTAGAGGAAGGATTACTGTCTCTGATGAGGAATCTGAGTGAAATGTTTTCTATGTGTTTTCACTGCCTCTCTCCTCCACTTATAGAGGAATATGAAAAATCCTGCACGTGTGTTTTGCTTTTTTTATGCCAGATGTGTATGTTTAATGTCCTTGTATCTAAACTGATTACCAAAAATCATTTTCATACTGTCAGTAATTGTTGAGGATGAGCTGTTAATGGCTGTATCATATTTCAGTCTCGCGTGGAAACCTTTAACCACACACTACTGTATGCTGTAGGAAATCTCTCCGATATTATACGTTTGTACAACAACATTCATTTCGCTCGAAATAGTTGAATTGTCCCGTTTTATTTTTGTAGTTAAATAATATAAGATCTTACGCTACAAAGAAAAGACAAACTCTGTTATATTATGTTATGTATTATGTTATGTTTGTAGTATTCAGAGTTTGTTTTTTCATCTGCTTTGTGGAAAAACTGTCAGTATGAGGAAAGGTAAACACAAAAATAAACAACACTGAAACTGAAGTCTTGCATGGATTATTTTTGTTCTCTCAACTGGGTAACACGTGATTAAACGGGCATGACGCAAGAACTACATTACACACAATACTGTAAAGTCTTACAGTAATGTTTTACTGTAAAATAACTTTACAGTAGTTCCCGTTACCATGGAAGCGAAACAAAAAACAGACTCTGTGATGCATTGCGGATGCCTCGTACCTTGTCAGAATCAGAATGAGCTTTAGTGACAGAAGCTCTACAGTACAACAGAATGACAGTGACAAGACAAGACACATGTAATTAAAAGAGTAATATACAAATATACAGAATAGACAGTGTGCAAAATAGCAAAGACACAATATATAATATAGACCTTGTGTGTTTTTTATTCCAAATGTTTTTATTTTGTTTGTAATGTTGTGATGTTATGTTTATGTGACGTAAACGTTTTGTTTGATGACGTAGAACATATAAAAAAAACATGCCCACACGACGCAATGACGCAAGCGACACGTGGCGGTTGTGGACGAAAACACACAACACATGAAATAAAACGTGTTTTGTTTCTACAGCATTTGGACACGATTCCAGGTTTACGCACAGCAAATATTGTGCCTTGTTGCCATCCACTGCTGTGTGTTGTTCATTAAAGGAGTAATATATAGCGACAGTTATTATGAGAAACATTGATGATGAATGCCGGACATCTGGACGGGACTAAATGAACAATGAAGACCAAAGGAAACCGATTTCAGAAACTCTTCTCAGCCTTTCCATGCTATAAATAATCACAAGATACACGATTGATAAACGTCACGAGACAAATAAATAACATCTAATTTGGAAAACAGAAAACTGTTGCATTTTACACGGATGTGTTTTAGGTGGTAACCTTCATATTGTCGTTTGATTCTTTCATTTAGAAAAATGAAACTTTGTCAGAGAAAATTCAATCTTGTGCATTCAGAACTGATGACGGAAAGACGATTCAACAGCGCCCTCTGCCCACTGAATGTCATTTATTAATAAATATATTGATATGCCAATATCAGATAAATGATAATGATAAACATGAAATAATAAACATCATTTCATTATTTCAAAAAGATCAAACTTCTGCTTGTAAAGCTAAATCTGTTGTTTAATTTGTTTATATTGTGCTTTACACTGTCCGAAAGACAAAGTCAGTCCCTCACAAGTTACCATAGTAACTCATTCATGAGGTTATGCGTTACAAAAGTCAATGAAGCTGCGCAGGATCAGATTACAGATAATATGTCTGTTTTCCTGCGCTGCTCAGATGGAATTAGTTTAACTATTAGCTTGAGTAGAAGCGCAGTTCTATCCTTTAAAACTACTATTATAAAAGTTATACATTCAAAAACTGTCTCTTATATACTTACGTGCATCAGGTCTACAGGTTTAAGAGCAATAGCCAATCACAGCAGAGCACTATAAACGGCCTGTATGTGACAGCTATTGATTCTATAAATTAAGCACTTACCTCATTCTTGTGGAATTTGTTGCTGTATCTTTTGTGAAAGGTGCAAAAATTCATTCAATCATTGCATTGTCCATCAAACTATGTAAACTAGCTTCCTAGCATACTCTTAGGGGCAGTTAAAGGTTTAAGCTGGTCTTTGACTCGTGTTGTTACTTAGTGGTTGTAAGTACTTCTGACTAAATTATAATGCTTTGTTTTCTATACAGAACCAGTAAAGAAAACTAGTTAAAATACCAGATTGGAGGACCTTAAAGTCCAAGGCTGGAACTGTAAAGAGATGTAAAATGCCGGTCTGTTACTGGTACACAGATGGTTAACAGGAAATCTGGGTTGAGCTCTGTAATTTAGATGAATAGAATTTCTGCGTCATCGGCTCGTAATTACACAGCCAAAGGAAACAGATACAGCGTTATCTCTCTGCACTGTTTTTCAGACGCAAAGAGCTCGAGGGCCCATTTTTACATTGTACTGTACAGGGTCAGCCTCTAACGTGACAGTATAGTTGGGCCGTTTCCATTAGAAAACGAATAAACAAAAACCCAACCCAGATTCCTGTCAACGCAGATTTTGCTCTGTGTTTGGTAATGATGTTAAAGTCTGATACTCCTGTCCACTAACAGTAGCACATCCAGCTAACAAGGAACGTTCTCAGAACATTAGCTAACATTCTCTAAAGGTTTTCTCAAGGTTATCAATAAACCGTCTTGCGGTAACGTTAGTAGACCTTTTTTAATATCATATATCATATATCAAGAATGTTATTCTCAAGTTAGTTTAACGTTTAAAAGCGTTAAGGAAAGATTCTTGCAACCTAAAATTGTCAGCTAGGTAATAGATTGTGTATCATTATGAAATGTTTTAAGCATATAAAATATATCCTCAGTCTTACTTTGATTTGTGAAAGTTCCATGTTTTGTGGCGTATAAATCAATTGCCCTCATGTAACCTCAATATCATTCAGAAGCCCAACAGCTGGCAGCCCTTTGTGGTTTGTGGTTACAGGCCTGATTTTCCAGTAACACCAGTAACATATTTGTCACTGTTTATACTCCCATGACACCTCAGATGAGAAAACAGTAGAGGCCGATATTTGTGATTTATCTCCTGTTTATACAAACGGCTCAAGCAGCTTGTGGCTGTTTGGAGAAGAAGGAGGCAGATTCATCTTCTGTCTTGTTCATCTAAATACTGATCTGGAGATTATACACCATCAACTTGATCTTATGCAGCTATTTTATGAGCTTGTACACATTGATATGAATTAGCCATCGACTCTGAAACGTACATTTACATTTACATTTTAGTACAACAGTTATGAATTGTGATTGTGTTTACAGGTGCTGTGAACAGCTTTATCGTGCTTTGTCTTTTTTGAAGCTTGGTAATACAGATCACCTTTCCGATTCCTTTCGTATGAAAACAGACGCTCTGCCTCACAATCTTGTTATGTTTCTTAGGAGAACAAATAGTCTGAATGTGAGTACATAATGACAGTTTGAACTGTTCCTTAAGATCTTGTAAGTTTGACTTGGTTTTTACTTTACTCTCCTTTAAACCCCAAAACTGTGTGCAGATGTTAAACTGAGAGAGGGACAGTGATTGGTGAGCTGACGCTGTCTAGGAAAGTTGGTCTTCTCGAGTGAAGCCACTGGGTGGCGCCGGCAGCCACAGAATGAGGGTCTCTTGTTGATACACAATCCAGCTCCTGGTACTCCTCCCCCGTGCTTGATTTTTACCGACACCACACGAGCAGTGGGAAGCCCGAGCGCGTTACAGAATTGTGCTCGTTTTCCCTAAGCCAAAGTCCACAAAGGAGTGTCATCTCTGCCAAGCACACGACAAGGAATCAACAGTCGATGGTTTGATAGACAGATGGATCCCAGTAAGTCTCCAAATAACCCAGCAGACAGCTGGAACACATCCGATAAGTCTCAGCCTAATGCACCACCACCGTACCAGGAACACGCTGGGTACCCTCCCCCAGGGAGTTACCCCAACAATTCCGCCTATCACCAATATGGACCTCCAGTAGGCCCGTACGGGCAAGGGCCTTACGCTGGGCAACCTGCTGGGCCTTACGCTGGGCAACCTGCTGGGCCTTACCCTGGACAACCTGCTGGGCCTTACCCTGGACAACCTGCTGGGCCTTACCCTGGACAACATGCTGGGCCTTACCCTGGACAACCTGCTGGGCCTTACCCTGGACAACCTGCTGGGCCTTACCCTGGACAACCTGCTGGGCCTTACCCTGGACAACCTGTCACTCTCCAGCCAACAGTCTATGTGACCTCCACTCCACTGACCAACCCTCTGCCAGATTACCTGGGTTACTCTATCTTCACCATGCTGTGCTGCTGTTTGCCTCTGGGCATCGCTGCTCTGGTTTACTCCATCTCTGTAAGTATCTGTACATTTTCTGATTTACTTTAAATATGTTTTCATTATTTATTACTAATCATAATTGTTTGACAATTATGTATATGTCATCAATTAGTATAATCATAAATCAGTATAAATCATAAATGATTAAATAACGACTAATTGTCGCACTGAGGAACAGAGACACCCACAAAACACTGAGGTTCATGTCAGTTGTTGAATTTCTGTGTAGATATAAAAGTACAAAATGATGCACGTTTTTCTACTGTTTATATTTCAGATTTCAGCGTTCATATGTCAAATTACGTAAAGCAAAAGATTGCAAGATTTAGATTGTTATTCAAATCTGTGGTAAAGATGCTTGCTTGTACCAGCGTGCTCAGATAATCGACATGGGAGGTTCAGAATTCCCTGTGGATGCATTATAGAGATGTTACTGAGTGGTACAGCGCATGTATGAGGTCACAGGTTCAACACCTGTGCCTTCACTTCAGTTTTATTATGTTTGATTCGCTCTGCTCTGGTACCACACAGTGACCGTGATGCTGAGTCTTATTACATGAATGACTTTTTAGCGCTTTTAAAATGAGGAACAGTTAAAAAAAATACTGGCCATTTAAATGATGTGACTTGTTGTTTAGAAAGCATTTTAATACAAGTTCTGTTCATGGGGAGCTTTATAATTTTCATCTTCAGTTCTGCTAAATGAACAGATGTGTATGTAGTATCATTAAACCAGCCATTCAGAGAAGGTACAGTGGCGCTATGGGAAGTTTATACCAGCTAACGCTCTTTAAAAGTTGTTTCAGAGTTATATCTTAATAAATGTAATTAATAAATGTTTGAATAGCGTTCTTATAACCAAGCACCAACATTAATACAATGTCTAAAACAATTCCAGTTTTGAACGTCCTTATAACCTTCGAAAGAACATTCTTAACATTTTTTTGTTACTTAATGGAAATGCTAAAGAAACGTTCTTAGTCTAAAATTCCTGCTGTGTAGGAGTCACATAATAGCTGCCGTATCTTTTTCAGCGTGTGTTTGAACCGGGAATGTATTCACACAGACAAATGTCAGCATTTTAAACACGCTTGCGTCATAATGAGTGTTTCTGGGAAACAGACGCAGTTAACATCACCTCTTTTCCTGTGTTTTTCCAGACTCGGAATGCCAACATGTCCGGACATCAACAGATAGCAGAGAGCAGTTCCAAGATGGCTCGCACCCTCAACCACGTGGCTCTCGGCATCGGCCTCACTGTCATTGTTTTGTATATCATAGCCTGCATTGTTATTACTGCCACATAAGGTGGATTCACGTTACCGTCAAACACATCCTGGCTGGACAGCAAAGCGTTGACGTAAAAGTCACATGATCATCATACTCGAATGCTTTCAAATGATTAAAAAAAAACACATTTTGTATTCTGCCTTGAATCTGAGTTGTCACTACTCGAGCTATAACTGACACTTTTTAAGCTTTACATTCGTAAACATTTTCATAAGACGGAGCTAGTAAGGGACGATTGTACATGTTTGTCAAATGTGATCCCCCCCACCCCACCTTATTCATCTCCATTAAAGAAGTGATGAGCTGTTTGACCTCCTGGACTGTCTAATTATTATTCACCTAACGCTGCAATCCGTAACTTTGTTCGGTTAAAAATGAACAAAAATCAGTTATTCAGCAAATGCACAACAGATCAGCGTTCAAAACAGTGATCTTGATTGGCAACGGTAAGTTTATAATAAAGATTTATAATCGAGCCGTCGGGTCCGATTCCTGAGGAAATGTCCGTTTGGCTTCGTTTGACTTCAACACGCAATTTTACGTTTCAAACGGATGTTACAGAGTGTAACTGTCAATCATAATGTATGCTGTAAAATTGATCATTATACGTTTAAAATCAATGAAAGCTGTGTCTGTATTGCAGTATAAGGTTAGACACCTTTCTGTCATCTGACTGTATGTTTAATAAAATCTTGAGCCACTAACAATAAAGTCAGTGGACTCTAATCCATGTGTGTTTAAACATGCTGGTTTAATGCAGAGCGTGTCACATGTCTCTTATTCACTGAGGGACATGCCACTGCTAGATGTGTGTCTGTGGTTCTGATAATACGTTGAGAAAACGTTGAGGATATGTTGAGGTGTTATTTAATTTCCCTTCATGTCTCCCTGGCGTGACATCATGTGCTACCGAGAGTGTCAGTAGACAAACTTTGATCTGAAATTCCAGACTTTGGTTTGCAATAGTCGCTGTTGTTTTCAGCACAACTTTTGCCACAACTTTGCTGTATCGGACAAGTTTTTGGGAACCATGAAAGATTTCTTTGGTTGTAGGGCAAACCTGTCCGTTTGTGAAATGCTCATTGATGGTGGATTAATTCACTTGATTCATAAAGTACTAACAGTAACAACAATTTTGAGCCCTTCTGTTCGACTTCTTCCATAATGGACGTGTAATGAAGAACCAATAGGAGCACAGCTGTGTCTTTGTGTGTGTGTGTGTTTGAGAGAGAGAGAGAGAGAGACATAAAGATTTCACAATACACGCTTTGTGTGATATGTAAGACAAGTATCTTGTTATATAGCTTCTTCAGTCTTTGAAATCGCAAGTCGTCCCTTCGCCCCATTTCACTCTGCTGTAGTTCCTGTTGAACACAAACAGAAAAAAAAGTGCTTCACAAAGCCATAGACTAATAATGTGTATGTATGGCTGTATGGTTCCATAAAGAACCTATAACATTCGTAGAACCTTTCTGTTGCAAAAAAGGTTTTTTGGGGAACCAAAATGGTTCTTCTTTACCTTTCAGTAAAACTGTTTTTTAAGAGTGTACCTGTCTGTCTGTCTGTATGCCTTTAATAAAGAACAACTTGCACTGTCACGCATGATTGTTGATGAATGAGTTGATTTTGAAGACCACCTACGTTTTCTCCGCCTCAGTGAAAGCTGTAGGCGATGAGGGATCTACCAGGTGCAGAGACAGCTTTCCCCGAGCGCTGTGCATGATGAAGTCCTGATGCCCGCATGCATTTCCTGTGTTTTTGATTAGATTAGGAATGTCTGCATGTTTACATTGTAAATCTACCCCAGTTTCCTGGAGGACCTCCTCTGCACCTAACTGAAAACGACAGGGAAACCATTCCGGCAGATCAGAGCAGTCACCTGAAGAGCAGAAGCTTCATCCTGATGGAAAAACTGTGTCATTCATTTNACATTTGTTTATACTCATGAGCTACAACGGCCAGAAAACGACTTGCTTGTCTGTTGATAGAATCGTGCTCGATGTTGCTTTATAGAATGTGTGTTTCAAAGTGACTTTAATAACAAAATTCTTTCTTAAAGATCTCCTAATTCCATCTGTTTTAAAAGAAAAGACAAAAGTGACGGAGATAAACATCGATTTTGCGATGCATCGGGATTATTTTCTATTCTGAATATTTTATTCTGAGATTCTGGATATTTAAGAATCAATTGGAGAAATAATTCATAAAATAATAGATTTTTTATTACAATAGATTTTTTACACGGCACTCATGTCTGTGTGTCTGTAGCGTGTTTAAAGGGGGGAGGGGGGAATCGGAAACTCCCACTTATGTTTCTGCTGGAGTCTGGGGTACGCTGGGGGGGTTGGCTCTCTTGAAGGTCCTTGTTACTGGGAATTTTGGAGCGTGGGCCTCACAGTCGGCCCAGTAATAAACTCCAGCAGCGTTCCTGACATTCCCGAGTGCTGCTTTGAAACGATACACTTTTTATTTTAAGCTCTGTAATGCTCAGGTACAATGAAAAGTGTCTTTATTTTCACTCGCCGAGTACTTGGACTGATGTGTACTTGCTGTATAACTATAGATTACTGCTTCTCCCCTCTAGTAGTGCCACTAATGGCGCCTTAATTCAGTTATGGTATATTACGTTACTTGGCAGGAATGCTGGATTTCTTCTGACCCCTCCCCTTTCCAACGAGTTACTTGTCTCCACCCATTTGCCTCCCACCAGCACTGACTTCACCATTTGTGGCAAAAGTGCATGACACAGAAAGCCTGAACCAGGGGCCAGAGAAAGCACCATCTTCACAGATCGCAAGCAAAAGCGTGCCAGAAAAGTCCAGCAGAAAAATGGATCCCAGTAAATCCGGCGGCCAACCTCCAGCCAACTGGAATTCCTCAGATAAATCAAGCTTTCAACAGCCCGCACCACCACCGTACCAGGACCACCCAGGATACCCTAATGCTGGATACCCTCCTCCAGGGAGCTACCCCAGCCCTTCTGGATATCCGGCCCAGCAATACGGCGCTCCAGGCGGGCAACCAAACCTACAGGGGCCGTACGCCCAAGGGCCCTATCCTGGTCAACCTGTCACTATGCAGCCAGCAGTTTTTGTGACCTCCACTCCACTGGCCAACCCTCTGCCAGATTACCTGGGTTACTCTATCTTCACCATGCTGTGCTGCTGTTTGCCTCTAGGCATCGCTGCGCTGGTTTATTCCATCACCGTGAGTATTAGAAAAATCTTGTTTTATTCATGTATTCTTAGAAATGAGAAACTCTTCCCCTTTTTTATTTCTTTTAAAACATAATTTGTAGGTCGTTAACACTTCCAGAGTTTACAGAAGTTTACATAAAGTGTAAACATGAAGTGTAGAGTGTAAAAACTGAGGAAATGTAAAATAACAACATGCTTTTTCTGTGGTCTTTATTTCAGTGTTAAAACATGTATTAAATAGGTGAAAAGTGAACTGCATAAAAATGCATGCTGGTGATTTAGTTGATATGCAAATGTGAGCTCTCAAAACACGAAGTTTATTTCACAACCTTCCCTATATAGTTTCACACTCAGATGATCATAAAAGAGAACTGGGGCACTGTTATAGTTCCAGATTCTGAGATTCTGAAAGAACATGAGTCACTTTTCAGAGGCTTTTATCCAGAGCAGCGTACAGATGAGGAACCATATAAATCTAATTTACTGGCTGTTAACAAAAACCAGCGTCTGTTTCTGGGAACCAGTATTGTGTTTCGGTCTTGACCAAGAGGTTGTTGTGGCGCAACAGAAAGAAATGAAATTTGTTTTGCAGCTTGTACGTAATCTGGTTATTGTTTTTAATTATATTCTGAATATTATTTTCCGAATATATATTCTGAAAAGTGTTACAGTTGTTTACTGTTAAGCCATGAGCTTCCCTAATACTATATGCATAAGATTATATAAATGCATTAGTGTATATAAAACAAAAGTTTAATTAAGATTAATAATTAATTACAGTTATAATTAATAATTCATTTTATTGTATAAGCTTTTATGGTAAGCTTGCTGTGAAGGGCCTAGACTTGTTTAAAAAACAATCCAGTTTAAACTTCCATATTTTAACCCAATGTTTTGTTTAATTTTATTTTTTTTAAATTTTCAGTTTCTCAATGAAATAAGCTTTATCGCTGTGTGCAAAAAGAAGGAAACGTTCTGAAGGAAATTAATTATTATGCAAATTACGTAGACAATAGATAGATGAAGTACAGACGGTGGAAAATAAATAAATTGATTTAGAAGGGAAGTGCCTAAATCATAATTAAATAAGTTTGTAGGTCGTTAACACTTCCAGAGTTTACAGAAGTTTACATAAAGTGTAAACATGAAGTGTAGAGTGTAAAAACTGAGGAAATGTAAAATAACAACATGCTTTTTCTGTGGTCTTTATTTCAGTGTTAAAATATGTATTAAGTAGGTGAAAAGTGAACTGCTTAAAAGTTCATGCTGGTGATTTAGTTCATATGCAAATGTGAAGTGCTTTGTATTTAGGTGATGATAAAGTCATACAAAAGTCATACATAATTAAAGCTGCAATCCATAACGGTCGCCTCTCTACCGCCATCTCTGTTTGAAACACAAAATTGCAGCTTACTTTACTGTTGAAGTAAAATGAAACCCTGAAATCTGACCCCACAGCTCAAATTATAAATCATTATTAATCTTGTGATTAGGCATAAGGTGTTAAACACTGATTAACTCATTTTTGTTCACTTTTAAACCAAAAAGTTGCGGATTGCAGCTTTTAATTAAAGCCTTCCTTATCGGAGCAAAGGATTTTTGGTAGGAAATGGTGACATGCAATTCCCATTGTAATTTCCCAGAATTTCCTTGGTTGCACAAGAAGTCACGCCAGCAGCTGTTCAGAGAAGTCAAAACAGTGTTACTATAGAGTCTATAGAGGCTGTGTAACATAATACTCTTGTTTGTTATCTAGAAATGAAGCTTAGCATTCGTTTCAACAAAGAATATTTCCACAAGCTTTGTTTGGATTCATGAGCCTCCAAACTCTATTTAACTGTGTTTATATAAACAGGTCACGCCATAGCTTCTCAGCTAACACAGAACGTTCTCAGAATGTTGCTAAGGTTCTCTGAAAGTTCTCTTGCAGTAACGTTAGTAGAACTTTTTAACAGTATATATTATATCGAAAACATTGTTCTGAAGTTATTAGTGTAATGTTTTAAAAACATGTGAATTGAAGCAATAATGTTAATACAAAAACGCTTTGAACGTCACCAGAACCAATTCAAAATATCACTTTTAAAGTCTTGTTACTTAATGTAAACGTTCTTACAACATAAACATGTTTGCTGGGTTTACTCCCACCAGTGTTAATAAACGACAGCACTCAACATTGTGTAAGCACAGTTTAGGTTCATGTGTGATTGTCCAGGGAATGTTTTATATGAGGTATGTTGGGATGTAAGAACTGGAAAAACACGTTCTGACAAACAAATAGTTGACAATGTGCTTTTGTTTTCCAGACTCGAAATGCTAACATGTCGGGACAACAACAAATAGCGGAGAAAAACTCCAGAATGGCGCGCATCCTTAACCATACCGCCCTCGGTATCGGCCTCACCTTCACTATACTGTATATCATTTACATCATTGTCATGACCGTCTATTTTAATCAGCACAGATCTCCATAGAGAGAGAGAGAGAGAGAGAGAGAGAGTAAAAGTCACAATGTTTTAAATGTAACATTTGTCATAAACACATTTGATATTCTGCTTTTAAACGCCTTTAAATGTAAAATGCTTAACTTAGTTATTACAAAGCCTGTGTTGAGGTTTAACATATATGAGCAATGATTCAGCAGGTTTACTCAGATAGCTCATGTCCAATATGTTATAATTTACTTAAAACAAATGCTTCGGAATTTTGTTGTGTTTATACAGAACAGAAGCTTTGACTGTGACAGTAAATACATCATCAAATTTATTATTTGTTGTTTTTACATATACATATACATATTGGTTTAATACTATGGGTGACCAAACTGTGCCTGCATTTTCCATATTATGAGATATTACGATATAGCTTGTTTATTTTGTAGCGTACTGTAAGACTGTCCTGTCTCAGATCATAATAACAGTTGTTATTGTAACAAATGCTCTTGTCTTCTTTCATTATAATAAAAAAAGATCTGTCAATCGTCTCGTGTTTCGCATCAGTTCGTAAGTATGAGTACAATTCTGTATCAAGTGATGTTTGGAGATGCCAGAATACTTTCTGAGTTTAACGGCAGAATTTCAGTCACATTAACACTAATCTTGTACTTTGGTAAAACTACAGATACCCTGAAGTATCAAAAGTAAAGGTACTGATGTATAATGGCAAACGCTACTGACTGAATTTAGTCACTGACAGCTGCAGTCACCATTCGCTATTATTATTTTTAAACGCATGAAACTGAATGGTGACTGGAGGCTTTCCACAAAAAAAGTCAATTGAGTATGAACAATGTGTAAGTAGATAAAGACAGAATTACAATTTTTGGGTGAACTGTCCCTTTAAGTGTTGATTCCCACAAGGTGGCGCCCACGGTATGTTTGACTTGTGTACAAACAGCAGAAATCGAAACATGAACTTCTTGTTACGCCTTTCTTACAAGCCCTTCCCCCCACTTTACTTCTGGCCAAGCTAGACTTCCCAGTAAGTGATGAACGTTCATGACAGATAAACACCGAACCAGAGTACAGCAAGTAATTCCTTTTCTACATAACACAAGAGAAAGGACATAATAAGAGGTCAATTACAGTCCAGCCGCATAATGGATCCCAGTAAGTCTTTGAATGAGCCTCAAGATGACTGGAGTTCATCAGAGAAATCAAGAATGCTGCAGCCTTCACCTCCACCGTACCAGGAGGACCCTGCGTACCCCAATGCTGGAAACCCTCCGCCTTATCCATGGTCTGCAGGCCAGCAGTATGGAGCTCCGGTAGGCCTGATTTCCCAAGGGCCATATCAACAACATCCTGTGGTTACTATGCAGCCAGCAGTCTATGTGACCAACGTTCCACTGGCCAACCCTCTGCCAGATTACCTGGGTTACTCTATCTTCACCATGCTGTGCTGCTGTTTGCCTCTGGGCATCGCTGCTCTGGTTTACTCCTGCTCTGTAAGTTCATGTGTCTTTACCTCGTTTAAAAGGAATAGTTCACCGAAAAATTAAAATTAGTGTATCATTTTCTCACCCTGATGTCATCTTAGGTCTGTATGGCCTGAATCTGAGTTATGTTAAATAATATCCTGTCTTTTCACTGCTTTAAAATGGCATTAAACAGCGTCTGGAAACAGTGTCATTACAAAGCTGGCAGAAGCCAGGAAATGATGTAATATACCATAAATTCTGTTCAGCTGAAAGAAAAACTCACAAACACTTAGGATGCCTTGAGGGGGAGTAATTTATGAGCCAGTATTGGTTTTGAATGGAATATCCCTTTAACGGTTTACTTTTACGAACATTATTTTATTCTAAGTTGCATCAAGTAAAATTAGAAGTTTCCATTAACTTTCTATAAACAACGATAACTTTTCGTGTCGGATGTGTGACGTAACATAAGGCTTTGCTAGATGGTTGTTAGTCAGCTGCTACAGTGTTCTGAGTGGTTGCTAGGCAGTTGCCAGGGTGAATTTTAAAGCTGTTTGCCAGCCTGAGTCAAAATTAGTTACATTTATTGATGACAGTTAAAATAAAAACATGATGCGATGCCTTGAAGAACCCCAAATAAATGATCATAGAAAAGGATAAACATAAATAGTGAGTTAAAATATAGTGATGGAAACCATCACCGTCCATAACTTAACATTGGTTTTAATTGTGATTAAAGAGCTTGACTAGCTGGTTCAGCTGTGTTAGGACAGGGCTGGAACTAAAACAGCAGGAAGGTAGATCTTTAGGGAAAGTGATATGTAAAAACAAAAAAAAAACCCACATTAAACCTTGCCTGACATTATGGTTAACATTTGCTTTCACAGACACAAGATGCAAACCGGTCTGGACACCAACAACTGGCAGAGAAAAACTCCAGGACAGCCCGCACTCTGAACAATGTCGGTCTTGGTATCGGCCTTGTCTTTACGTTGTTCTCTATCTTTAGACTTATTTTGACCATTTACTCAAGACAGCATCATTCGTATCCTTAAAGCTAGCTTTGAAAGCTTAATAACCCACCCTCCCTTCAGAGCGCTCTCCAAAGCCACGCCTCCTTCAGTAGTGCACAAATATATATGCAAATACATCGGTTTTTATCATTGATAACGTCTTATCATTGCATTTTGTTTAGATTTTTATGTGTAATGTTACTGTACTTTAAAATTCAGCTTTATTACATATATGCAGACTGTGCGATTATGTACACGCGTGTTGTTATGTATACATATTTTTAAAAGAGGTTCAAATAAAGTTTATTATAAATAACATCAAGACCTGTGAGTCATATCCAGCATACAGATGGTGTGCAGATACCTATTCTGTCTGTAAATGTTTGTTTTTGTGTTGCATATCATAAATGGTTTCTTTCAACTTTAAAACTTCAATCCATAACTTTTGCATCTCTGTTTGAGTTACTTTACGTACTGCTTATATATTGAAGTCAAACGAAGCCAAACTGACATTTCCTGAGAAATCGGACCCGATAGCTTAAATATTATAAATAACATTTTATATATATTATAAACGAACCATTGGAAAACGCGGTAAGGTAAGGAGATATCATGTTAAACACTCATATGTTCTGTAAACTTATTTTTTGCGTATAAATAAGGTAACATTTTTGTTAAACTCCAAAGACATGAATATGATGGTGTTGCAACATAAGGAATGCGAGGGTGTAGCTTTAGAAATACACAGCATTGCCAAGATATGTGAACATTCCCGAACGTGCTTGATGTGTTCCAGTAATTCCGGCGAAACGTGTTTCGTCACACAGCGTCAATGAGTGCAGCTTTTGTTGTAAGTTACTGTAAGAGTCTTTTATGGAAGGAAATGATAACTTTTCTGTTTCAAGGAACTCTCCGCATTAAGCAACTCTCTATCATTATTACTAAACACAACAACTTATTAAACGAATACAGAAAAAAAAGCGTGACGCAAATTTCATGCGCCACCACGTGGAACACTGGTCCCAACCAGAGTCATAAACAGAGTGACGTCAAAACAAGAACATGGTGTAAAATAAAAGTTTAATAAAGGCCAAAATGGATTACAGCGAGTCTTTGAATCGGCCCTCGACCGATAATAAACCAGAGCTCCTCCAAGGAGCTTGTCTATCTCCGGTAGTCCCGTGCATATGTGTGCCGTATGCCGGATATAATGTAATCACTGCGCAGCCGAAAGTCAGCGTTACCAACAGCCCACTGACCAACACACTGCCAGATTACATGGTTTATTCTACACCATGGTGTACTGCCGTGCACCCTTTGGTTGTGACCGCTCTGTTTTAATAGATTACTGTAAGTATACAGTGTAGTTTATGTAAGCCACCCTTCCTGCCTGTAACCTCTTGCGTATTACGTGGAAACGTGCGTATTATGTGGAAAGCATTTACATATTATATATTTATAAGTATAAACCAAGATATGAAATAACAAAAGACAGTCAAAATAGTGAGTGATGTTTTCACCATATTACCAAATATATGTTCAATGAATATAAAGAATATATAAGAGCTTTCATTAATCCTGGCTTCATTGCCTCTTTAAATGTACCTGCGGTCACGCAAAAAGTACATTCAAAACAACATCTTTTGATTGACCTTCCCATAATGACAAAATGACATGCTCGAATGATCAAGCGTGTAATCGGAACAGGCGATGTCTCTCAGTAAATATTTGTTTATATCATATTTCCAATGTTTGTACGTGTTCAGGTGTAAATGGGACTCTCTCTCTCTGTTTCCATACAAGAGCACTTAACAGCCCCAGCACTCATCCTGTACTGGTCACCGCTTGATTATTTACCCATTGAAGCTAAGCAGGGCTGAACGTAATGAGTAGCTGGATGGGAGATGTGACATCAGATTGTTGCTGACAGAGCTGAGGTGAGCTAGGGGGGGTCTACCTGTGCTGGTGTGTTCTGATGCCCCAGCACAGTTAACAGGGAGTGTTCTTAGAACGTTGTAGAACACTCTGAAAGTTCTTTTGAGTTATCAAAAACCTTGCAGTAACACTTTTTTTTAACATTACATGTACATATCAAAATGTTACTCTTAAGTTGTTAGTGGAATGTTTTAAAAACATTACAAAGTGTGAATAATGTTCGTATAACCAATCAATAATGTTCAAAATCAAAACCGAATGTTTTGAACATTCCTAGAACATTCAAAATAACATTTCTAATGTTTCTGTTACTTAATGGAAACGTTAGGGAAACATTCATACAACTTAAAATTGTTAGCCGGGAGGTACTGTATACTATACTGTAAATGTTTGTTTGATTCGTTCTCTGATTCTTTGCAGGAAATGCAAACGATTGTCACCACTAATCTCTTCCACTGACTCATTTTCGATGTTTGTTCACTCGGTTCATAAACACATTGTAAAGTCAGTTACTCAGTTTTATACAGTAAAAGCTGTATGTAAATGTATCTTAAAGCAAAATGTATACAGTTAGTGTGATGAATAACAGAAGTTTAATCTCTTTGCCTTTATAATCAGATATGGGTTTGTGTACATATTTTGTACGACTGGTGCCTGTTTGACTGATTTTAAAACAGATACAGTATCACGGAGTACATATTACTACAGTGTCTTCATTTTTACAAAATCTATTTTCAAAATCGTTTAAATGCGTTATGTATGTATGTGCAGGTGTGTATTGACATCCCACTAAACTAAATACTATGTAAACAAGGTGCAATATCAATACAGTGTATCATAATTACTTACTTACTGACATATTTACATTTTTAAATTTCTGGTTTCTCTTGGGGTTTCTCAGAGTTCAAAACTTTCAGCCCTCGCTTCATGGTGATATTTTTTTAAAATATAGCTCTTATAATAAAACATTTTATTAAGCTTTATTTATGTGTTGTAATGCCTCACAAAGTCTCAACTAATGAAAGAACATAAATTTAGATGATCTCCAGATAATACACTGGTACAATGCACAGACTGGTACTAAAGGAGCAGGTCTCTAATTTACGATTAAAGATAAACCGGAAGTCAAGAGACACGCAGCTCTCATGTGTATCATGTTCTTAAACTGTTCTTCAAAAACATACTAGATATGTAAATAAAATGCAAGTTCTCTTTAATGTTGCGGAAATGAACGTGACGCATCATGAGCTCAATATACGCGCGTTATCCAGCTGGTGCGTTTTGTGCCCTTTTAAAGGCTTAACCTGTTTGCACCACTTATTCGTGTGAAGCTGGTCTGCGTCCTTTGGTTTGTATCAAGAAGGATCAAATACAGATCTGAGGACGCACATGCTGCAGATCAGACACTAGATCAGACAAACCTGGTGTGCGTCACGGATAAGAAAAGCATGTGCTGACAGTCTGCCAAAATCCGACCGCCCTGCTTCTGATTGGTTGATACGCCAGAGAGGCTGCTATCTGATTGGTCCCTAGTTTTAAACCCACCCCACTCCTAACATAGTACTTCCGACTGTAGCACGTAAATATCACAAACATCATACAGCAGCTGACAGGAAATGTTCACATAACGTTGTATAACGTTCTCTATAAGTTTTAAACGCGACCAGACCATTCAAAAAGCCTTTTAATCGATTTTGTTACTTAACGTTTGGTGTAAGAACGTTAGGGAAACGTTCTTACAGCGTTAACTGGGATAACAACGTTAAGTTGATGAATCGTAAACGTGACGCGTTTTCGTCATGAGTAGAAAGTGACTAGAAGAGTGAATCCGCAGTGATTTTTCACCAAAGTGGAAAAAAGTTACAAATTAAACGTTTCCAAAAGAAGATTCGCGAGGGGTTAAATTAAAACACAATATATAAATAATTTGTGGTCCAATTTGATTCATAGTTTAATTTACAAAACTATTTAAAGCTGAATAACATCCTGGAAAGGGTCTTTATAAGGTCACAGTGTGGTTTCCGGTATCGTCATTGTTTCTAGCGCATTTCCTGTTTTTGATCATTCTGAGGAAAAGAATGTTTTCCACGAAACGAACCACTTCCAGTAAAGCCATGAAACTTTTCTGTTTTTTTATAAGAAATGCGGAGAGAGTGTTTGACGCCCTCTGGTGACCATCACCAAAATGCTGCTTGTTCTTGTGATAAGATTGTGGCTTATGAGAGATTACAAGCACAGATCACATAATGGACCCGTGTTTGCTCCACACTGAGTGTTGTGTACTTTATTAATGCTAAAACAGCGGTGGTGTGTGTTCACTTTAAAGAGCCTTCACATCAAAGCACATCTGACCTCACTTTGACCAGCTAGCAGGGAACATTCTCAGAACATTATTTAAAAGTTTTCTCAAAGATATCAAAAGACGTTTTTGCAGTAATGTTAGTAGAAAGTTTTGTAACAATATATATTATATATAAGAATGTTATTCTTAATTTGTTAGTGGAACATTTAAAAAATGTTACAGATTTTTAAAAATATGTTTGAATAATGTCTTTGTAACCAATTAATACAATGTCTAAAAAATGACATTTTCAACATTCCTATATCTTTCATTATAATTTCAAAATAAGAAGATTCTTTCAAAATAATATTTTTAATGTTTTTGTTAATGGAATAATACGTAAACATTTTTGCAACCTGAAATTGTTAGCTTGGTGGTCCCTAAAAGTAACGGAAATGACAGCAAGTCATAGGTTAAGGTCTAACAACCAGAAAGTACCCAGATACTTTAAACAGTATATCTATTGTTGTAAATCATAACCGTTTTCATTATTTAATACAACGAAACTCATAATTTTTAAGTGTGGTTTAAGTGTCGTTTGTAATATTTTAAATACTACTAGCACTGTATAAAGTAAAACAGTAATAACATATTCACGCAAGGATCTGATTTTGCATCTGTAGCAAGAAGCATCATACGCGTGACAACTAATAAATACCGTTTAGGAATGACCTCTGCTCAGTTTCAAGGTGAACGCAGAAAATGTGCGCGCCTGAATAATCAACGCATTGGCAAACAAAAGAAATCTCTGTTGGGTTGATAGGTGTTAGTTATGCTCATAGCAGAGAGCTTTGACACAGTGGGGACGTCATTCCCAAAGGTGACATTGACGACTCCAGGGAGTGTGTTTTGTCCCCTGAAGGTTATGATGTTAAGGTATATAAGCCTGGCACAGCTGATAAGACCAGCGTTTGCCATTTCTGCTGGAACCACAGAGACGTTGTCACGATTGCAGGACAACGAAACTCAGGGGTTTGGACAACTGTTGATCTGAGCAGTGCCTCCAACTCAAGGCCCACCACCATGAGTAAACTGGTAAGACGGCTGGTCACGTACTGAATTCTGTAAACGAGATTCCACCACACGGCTCTTATTCTGTTACTGATGTCCACCGACAGAACTCGTACGAGATGTTTGTGGAAATGGATAAAACGGATGGAGAAATGGACGTGAAGATCAAGAAGAAGAAAGTGAAGAAAAAGGAAAGACTGGAGAACATGAAGAAGGAGATGGACATCGTATGTTGAGTGTTTACAATGATCTCCATCCGAACGCTTCTCTGATTTACTTGTAGTTTGTTGAAGGTTTGACTTATTGTTTGGTCTTCAGGATGACCATGAGATCACCATCGAAGAGTTAGAACTGAAATATTCAACCAGCGTAACCAAGGTAACATCCCATATGAAGAAAAAAATTGAATATTTTAGTAGTAACATCTAGATTTTCACCAAAGATCTCGACAGTGTCTCAGACTGTGCTCAGATTGGCCAAGACACCAAAATCTGCAATCAAAAGTCAGAGATTTTAATATGAACACAAACATTACTCATCAATTTCTTCCGAGACCAGATAATTTAAGCTGAGATGTTATCCAAACTAACAATTTTAGGTTTAAAGAATGTTTCCCTAACGTTTCTATCAAGTAAAAAAAACGTTAAGAGTGTTATTTGAATGTTGTAGTGTGTTTTTTATGTGTTTTGTTTTTTAAAGTGGTATTAATGTTATTTCTTAATTGTAAGAACATTATTCAAACGTTCCATTAACAATTTAAAAATAATAATAAATATATGATATATGTTAAAAAAGTGTTCTACTACTGTAACTGCAAGAACATTGTAATAACTTTGAGAGAACTTTTAGCCAACGTTTACTGTTAGCCGAGTATGTGTTGTGACTTACGTTCTCTTCCCTCTACAGGGCTTGACCTCCACCCTCGCCCAGCAAATTTTGGAACGAGATGGACCCAACGAACTGAAGCCCCCCAAGGGCACACCAGAGTACGTTAAATTTGCTCGTCAGCTGGCTGGAGGGCTGCAGTGTCTGATGTGGGTGGCAGCTGTCATCTGTTTCATCGCGTTTGGCATCGAATGTGCCAAGGATGACCTTGGCAGCTACGATAATGTAAGAAGAAAGCTGAAACCAGAAAACATGCTAATATGTTTAAAATGAAAAAGATTGATGGCTTTTCTTGATCTGTTACAGCTGTATCTGGCCATCACTCTCATCGCTGTGGTTGTGGTTACGGGTTGTTTTGGCTACTACCAGGAGTTCAAGAGCACAAATATCATTGCCAGCTTCAAAAATCTGGTGCCACAGGTAATATTATTTTACCTCCATACATGCATTGAGGCTACTGATGTACAGACTTATTCTAGTGGTTAAAATCTGGTTAAATGCATTTGTTAAGTATGTAGAAGCGTAATGTTATTAATTATGTTGGCATAGTTTTAAAAAAAAACGTTTATGCTATTTTTCACCAACATTTTGATTTCATAACTATATCTAACGGTGTAACTATATCTTGTCTTAATTTAAGCTATAACTTAATATATTTTCCAGAGGCATAACATCTGTCACATAAATACAGTTCAAACTTTAAAAGCTCTATTGTTCACAATGATATGATAGCAAGATGGCAATGAAACTGAATGTTTAAATATTGAATCTGGGCAGCAAGCTCTTGTGATCAGAGATGGGCAGAAAAACCAGATCAACGCTAACTTGCTGGTTGTGGGAGATGTTGTGGAGATTAAGGGTGGTGACCGTGTGCCAGCTGATGTTCGGATCATCACCGCTCAGGCGTGTAAGGTGAGCTGGCGTTTTTAGACGTTGTATTAACCTTCTTGCTTGATTATAAAAACATTCACTTTTTTAAAAATTCCGTTACCTTTTTAAAACGTTCCACAGATAAGAAAATTTTTTTGATATATCTGATATTTAACATTAAAAAAACGTTTTACTACTTGCACTTGCAGTACGTTACTGCAAAAACTTTTTAATAGCTTTGGGAGAACGTTAGCCAAAGTTCTAAGAACATTCCCTGTTAGCTGGGGAACTGATCTGTCCGTCTCTTCTTCTGGTCTCAGGTGGATAACTCGTCTCTGACAGGAGAGTCTGAACCTCAGACCAGAAGCCCAGAATGCACTCATGAAAACCCACTGGAGACCCGCAACATTGCCTTCTTCTCGACAACCTGCCTGGAGGGTGAGATCCTCCGTACAGTTCACACACACACACACACACGCATTATTTACTACATTACTACATTAATTTCTCAGCTCATTACTCTTAATGTATTTGAACAATTCTCTCATTTGTTTGCATTTTTTTCTGAGCAATATCAGGAGAAACATCTAAGAATGAAACACAACTCAGATCTTCATCAGGTCTCCTGAGCTTTGAAAGAGAAACCTTGGAGCAGTAAAATGTTCCTCTGGGTCATTCAGAATTCTCTTCTGTGTATTTTAACAGGTGTAGCCACTGGTGTGGTTATTAACACTGGAGACCGGACCATCATCGGCCGGATCGCCAGTCTGGCTTCTGGTGTGGGCAACGAGAAGACGCCCATCGCTATAGAGATCGAACATTTCGTTGACATCATCGCCGGTCTCGCCATCTTCTTCGGCTTCACGTTCTTTGTGGTTGCAATGTTCATCGGTTATGAGTTCCTGGAAGCCATGATCTTCTTCATGGCCATCGTGGTGGCTTACGTGCCTGAAGGACTTCTAGCCACCGTTACGGTAAGAGCAGTCAAAAGTCACGGTAAGAGCAGTCAAAAGTCACGGTAAGAGCAGTCAAAAGTCACG
>JAZGTJ010004866.1:0-29290 GCA_036877575.1 Botia almorhae
GTTTAGACGTCTATTAAATTTTCACTGACAGCCCAAATACAAACTTGTTTTAGCCTAGACCCAGATTTAATGTCTATTAGACATTCACATGTAGTCGTTTAATAGCGGTCTAATTGATGACTAGTCTAATATTGGGATATGTTTAGACGTCTATTAAATTTTCACTGACAGCCCAAATACAAACTTGTTTTAGCCTAGACGTCTGGGCTGTGTTTTCACGGCTAATAGACGTCTTTTAGACCAAAAATTGCTTGCTGGGCTCGTTCTCCTCACGTGATAATTGAAATATGACGCATTGTAGCTATGCTCAGTTTTTAATTATAGTGCATGCTCTCGTTTTAAGTAAATTATTTAAAATTATATTTTCCATTTAATTCAAATAAATATTTAATAAAAAACGAATACTTAAAAAAAAATGTGGGGACGGTGTCACGGTGGAAATGTGATGTCACCGGTTTTGCGTCTTAAAACCGGTAACACCGTCTATCGTGGCAAGCCTAGCTACTGGTAGCTCGTCTCTTTTAAATGAGTATGCCGGTTGATAACAGATCCACTACAAAGCGTCCGGTCAGAGACTTATGTGGGAATAACCCATTTATTGTCACCACAAGCTTGCACGTGTGTGTGGTTTTCTTAACTTATACACATTCGGCGAGGTAAACATGCATAAACAAAGTAACGCACAATGTAACAATAGGCTGCTACTAACTTTACAGGCACGCACACAACTTTAGCAAAGAAAAGTCAACCCAGTACAGTTTGCGTCCATACACTTTCCTGAACGATTGAACTCTGCACGGTGGGCGGGAGCAGAAGCCTGCGCGTCATTTCCAGACCGCTAAATGGCTCACTGAAAGGATGCGTCAACTTAGCTGATGTCAAAAGAAACTAAGACACTGAAATATATATGCTTAATAGTGGCCTTTTTAACAGCCGCCCCCAGATTTCCAAAAGGAAATGTGCACAATAATAGAAAGGCCCATGCCCTGTTCTTCAAAGTAGCTTCAGTCTGGTATGGCAGGCAATTGGATGAGGCGAGCAACAGGGCGTGTGTACAACTTCTCTCCCACATTAATTTGGGCTGTTCTTACTTTGCTGTCTGCCCCAGGAAATACTTTCGACACCTGGCCCACTGGCCAGAGTGCTCTGGGCAGCTGGGGGTCAATGATCAGGACGATGGTGCCAACCTGGAAGTCGGCTGTCTCATCTTGCCATTTCTGGCGGGTCTGGAGGCCAGGGAGGTAGAAGCGGAAGAATCGCTTCCAGAATTGGTCAGCAAGGACTTGACTGTGTCGCCATCTGCGTCGACTGGTCAGTTCAGATTCCGGGTATATTACAGGAGGAAGTGTTGAATCTGGCCGCCCCATGAGGAGGGAATTTGGTGTGATGGGGTCTAGATCAGAGATGTTAGATGAAGTGTAGCCTTACTTCAAAGGTGACAGACTGGGCACATAGTGTTGTCATTAAGGCCTCTTTTAGGGAACAAATCTCTCTTTCCCAGCTGCCGCCAAAGTGTGGAGAATTTGGAGGATTGAAGTGGAATTGTATTTGCCGACTTGCCAGTTGCTCTTGCAGTTCTGGGACGATAGCTATGTATGCTTCCTTCAATTCTCTCTCTCCCCCTTTGAAGTTGGTCCCTTGGTCTGATAATAGCTCGAATGGCTTGCCACGTCTAGCGATGAATCGTCTGAGAGACATTAGAAAGGAATCAGAATCGAGGCTATGAAGGATGTCAATATAAACTGCCCAGACATTGTTAGACAAATGTCATTGTTAGACATTTGAACAGGATGCCCCGTTTCTTCTCATTTCTGCGACCAACTTTAACAGTATACGGGCCGAAGCAGCCCATTCCTGTTGAGTAAAAGGCAGGCTTGAATAAACGTAGCTGGAGGGAGGTCTGCCATTTTGGGTACTTCAGGTTTTTGTCCTCCATTTTTGGCAGTCTACACAATTACGCTGACATCTTTTGGTGGCCTCTCTGCCTTGAAGAATCCAATATTTACGCCGAAGCTCAGCAAAGACTCTCAGGGCCTGGATGGTGAAGTTTAGTATAACTCTAACTCATAACTCTCTATGAGCAGTTTAGAGACCGGGTGTTTCGGACAGAGGACAATGGGGTGAACTGCATCAGGACCTAGGTAAGGGCTATGGCGTAGGCGACCACCAACTCTGATCAGCTGAGTTTCATTGTCAAGTTCAGGTGCTGGTGTCTTTAACCTGCTACTTTTGGGAAGTGACTTTAACTGCTCCAGTTCAGAGGGGAAGCACTCCTCCTGAGCTTGCCGTAGAACACTGATTTCCTCTGTTCTGTAGTCATCAGCTGACGGATTAATGCCTGCCGCCCTATGACAGGCCCTGGAATTCAGTAGCTCTTCAAAAGTCTTATACTGGCTGATGTCAGGGAATGACAGGCTGCTGACAAAGCAGGTAAGAATGCAGGGAACTGCTTTACGAAGCTCATCTTCATCTGCAGCCACCGGATTTCTGGCCACAGATTTGGAGGATCTTTGAGAAAGGATGGGCCCTGGTACCAATGGCTGTCTGGTCCTAGCTTAGATAAGCGTTTCCCCCGTGTTATATCGTCGGCTGGGTTATGTGTTGTTGGTACATAACGCCAGGTGTGCTGCTCTGTAATGTCCTGGATCTCAGCGACTCTAGTTCCGACAAACACTTTGAATCGGCAAGAGTCTGAATGCAGCCATGTGAGGACTGTGGTAGAGTCAGTCCACAGAGTGAGCTGGTGGATGGTAAGATTCAATTCAAAACTACTTTACTTTAGGTGCCCCAGTTAATGCAGCACACAGTTCTAGCCGAGGGATTGCCTGCTGGGATTGACTGCTGTTTCTTTGGTGCCACCCGTGATCTGGCTGTGAGGAAGGCCACTTCTATTCCCATAGAAGATCTATGATCTTCTGTGCGGAGGTAAGCGACTGAGCCATAAGCACGCTCGAAGGCATCACAGAAAATGTGTACTTCTCTCTGGCTTATGTCTGTGTCTCTGCACAGGCAAAGATTGCACAGCAGGGGCTGCATGTGGTGTCCCTGCCTAATCTAATCTGGTGGAATATCCCCCGAATATCACTGCTGATAGCGACAGAATGTTCTCTAAATCTTAGCAGCACTGCAAAAAGAGGTGGGCCTAACACAGGTCCAGGGAGCAAGAGCTTGTTGAGGTTTTTTCCCTGATATTGGAATGAGCAATTAAATACAACCTGGTTCTTCCCGTTGTGTTGAACCAGGTGATGGGGAATGTACCAGGTATTGGATGGGCATGTTTCAGCATTTAGTTCTACCTTGACTGCGTAACCTGCCTGCTTTAGTTTATGGATCTCTGCAGTGTAGGCAGCTGCTTGCTCTGGATCTTTGGCCAGCCTTCTCTCTATTGCTCGCAGATGAGGGAGAACAGCATTTTGAGGGGCCTTGAGATCGGGCATGTGCTTAACGCGCAAAAGTGGGGTTGCATAGCGCTTAACCCCATCCACCTCTACTCTCACTGTCTTGCTCTCCAGAATTTTCACTGCCTCCTGGTCTTGCCTGGACCTTGTGCTCATCTTTTCACTTTGCCAGGGAAGCACGTCTACCTGCCAGAGGCTTTCCACTTGTTTGAGAAGATCAGCTTCGGGGGTGCCATTGAGGTGAAAAGACACTGTTGTTCAGAGACCTCATGCTGCAGATGTTGTACAGGGCACTGCAATGTCCAGCCAAGACGAGTCTTGATGGCTGCTGGTCCCCCTGGGGGGCCAAGGTGGATTGGTTCCACTGCAGTAATAAGTTGGGGGTAGTCTGATCCAATAAGCAGAACAGGGCGGACTGCCTCTAAATTGCTCAAGGGAAATCCTCTCTCAAAGTCTTTACAGGGTGTGTATGCTCAGCAAGACTCTGAATGAGTCTTGCTGGCTGTGAATGCACCCTTTATATGATACAGTTTGCTGGGCTGAGACATTGGAGAGATGTGAAATGACACAGCTGCGCCAGTGAGCATTTGTAATTCCTGCCTGATCGTGCGAAGTGGAAGATCTTCTGGCTGACCCTTTAGGCCTAGCTGTTGGGCAGCATTATGCAGAAGGATGGTCCTCTCAGATCCATCATCCGAGATGGCATACGCTTTCATCTTGTGTGCCCCATTTTGCAGAATAACCTTGACAATCTTCAGGAGAACCTTTCGGCTGGCAGGAGGCTTACGAATGAGAAGTATCTTGTTCATTGTGTTGAGGAGGCAGGCATTAGAAGTACCTTCATCTGGGGAAGTCTTATGGGTTTCCGCCTCCTGATGGTGATGTCATAAAGGACCAGTAGGTGACGTCCATTGCACTGTTTGCAGCGCATTTTTAGATTGCACTCTGAAACTTGGTGATTCCTTCTGCAGCGACAGCATCTGTTGCAATCCTTGATCCAGCTTCGTTTCTGTTCAACAGTAAGCTGTTTAAAATTGTTACAATTGTTGAGGGAGTGTTTATGGTGGTCACAGTAAGGGCATTAAGGGATAAAGGTAGGTTTGTTGGCCGTGAGTGTTGTCTTTGTCTGAGGAGGTGCTTTCTCTGTCCCAAGCAGAATAGTAGCACTTTTAGTAGACAGCTTAGAGTCTCTGTTCACTTCTCGTGCCCGTGTGGGATATCCACAACGACTGGCTCCTACAAACCTTGATGTGTCCTCCTGCGCCTCAATTTCGTACTCTAGCCACTCTGACAGATCAAGAAGTGTTGGAATTGGCACTTGGTGAGGATGTGCAAAGCGCCGGAAACTTGACCTGAGATCGTGCGGGAGCTTTCCTAACAGAGACACATGAGAGCCACACTGCAACTCAAAGGTGCCCTTTCTTCCTAGTTGATCTAGCATGCCTACGAGGGAACGAACCTTGAGGGCAAAGAGTCGGAAAGCTTTAGTGTCCCCACTGACTATGTTTGGACCATCCATGAGCCCTGCTATGCGTTGCAGCGCAAGCTGATGAGGCTGCCCGTATTGCTGATCCAATGTTGCCATAGTCTTTGTAAAGGGTTGTTGTGAATGACTGTATGAATCAGCGATAAGCAGAGCCTCCTCCAGTTTGAGGTGGTCAGTGAGTATCTGGAACTTGAATCTCTCTGTGGCTGTAGCTGGGAGAATGTTTTCCAGAGCTATCTTGAACCGTGAGAATTCTCTGGGGTTTGGATGAACGAAGTCTGGAATTGTAGGGGTCGGACCCCGGTACATCTGCTCTAGCTCCGGTAAAACTGGACTGGAAGCTCTGTGTGGCAGATGAGAGCGTCGGGCGAATGTATGGGCTGCGGTGTTTGGCTCATATGATGTATTACGACTCGACCTGTAGGGCATTTCAGTTCTGGAGTAATAGGTTCTTTCCTCTCTTGTAGCATCCCAGCTAACATGTTGGGAATGTAATGTGTGTTGCGGGGAGTGCAGCTTTTCTCTGGGAGCTGCAACTGGCGTTGGGAAGGCCTCAGAACTGTGTTCAGGCTGATCTGACTGGATGGACTTGGATTGTGATGCTAACACTGTTGTAAGGCTTTTATTACTCTGTCGTGTTTTAGACAAACTGCGTGGTGCAGGTACAGGTCGTGTGGGGGTAGCGAGAGGAGAAGACTGTGCTGCAGGCTGTCGCTGTTCCAGTTGGATCTGTAGCTGCTGCATTTGTCGATTGAGCTGAAGAAGGTCTTGTGAATACTGATCTGTAGCCTGTTGAAACGTGTCTCTTTCGTGCTGCATCATCTGCAGGGTCTGTAGCATCTTGTCATGGGCAAGGCGTAGATCCCTGTTCTCACGCTTGAGGACGCTGGTCTCAGAGTCCCATGACTCAATGTCGGACCACTGTTGAAGACTGTCAGGCCCTTTGTGTAGTAGCGATGGTTGCGTGAAGCCAGCTGCACCCTCCTCTGGTACTGATCTGGAGGGCACTGTAGGATGAAACAGAGGGTGTGGTGACGTGGGTTTGGGGTACAGCCTGGGGTGAGTAAAACCACTGAGGTCATAGTCTTCATATCGCACGGGGAGGGCTGTCTTCCTCCTGACAAGCACGACCGGCTCATCCTCCTCATGCTGTGACATCTTTCTGTAGTAAATCTGAATATCCGGCTCGAAGGACCATGTGAAAATGATACTGGTTACTGGTAGCTCGTCTATTTTAAATGAATATGCCGGTTGATAACAGATCCACTACAAAGCGTCCGGTCAGAGACATATGTGGGAATAACCCATTTTGTCACCACAAGCTTGCACGTGTGTGTGGTTTTCTTAACTTATACACATTCGACGAGGTAAACATGCATAAACAAAGTAACGCACAATGTAACAATAGGCTGCTACTAATTTTACAGGCACGCACACAACTTTAGCAAAGAAAAGTCAACAGTCAACGATTGAACTGGGCGGGAACAGAAGCCTGCGCGTCATTTTCAGACTGCTGATTGGCTCACTGAAAGGATGCGTCAACTCAGCTGATGTCAAAAGAAACTAAGACACTTAAATATATATGCTTAATAGTGGCCTTTTTAACAAAGAAAAAAACATATAAAAAGAAATATCAACTTACCTTGACAAGTGATTTGCCAAAAGCTCTGTATGGAAAGAAGACGGTATAAATCGTTGCTGTTAAATTCAAACTAACCTGAGGCCACTGTCCACTGGGTGAGACACAAAATTGTTTGTTTATCTTTTATTTTTGTGATAATTGTAAAATACAATCTTTTCTCATTCTTACCTCAAACACTGTGTCTGAGTGTTTGCTGCTGTTGCAAAATTTCTCCTCGGACGAATCTATACTTCTGAGCTTACTGGTCCCTTGATAAACAACTTGGGTGTCACAGGTTACATGTAGCTACCCTGGAATTGAAACCCCGGGATAAAAATCCAAAATGGAGATCAATTAGCATACCTGCTGTTTATAACGTTAAGAACCTAATATTTTAATAAATCTTTGAGGTCGAATGGAAAAATAATGAGATGCATTATGAGAATGCTTGGCTAAAGAGCTGTATCTTTAAATGAGATTTGAACTGTGAGAGTAACTGAGCCCCGAACAGCATTGGGCAGGCTATTACAGAGTTTTATAAATAACACAGAATTTAACAGGTAACCAGTGTAGAGATGAAAAAAATTGGGGTTATATGGTCATTTTTTTGGACCTGGTAAGAACTGTTTTGGACTAACTGTAGCTTGTTTATTAGGGATGCTGTACATCCACCTAAAAGTGCAATACAATATAATCACATTTCATTGCATTACAAAAATCTAGAGGTCATAAAAGCATGAACCAGCTTTTCAGCATCAGAAGTAGATAAGATGTTACACAGCTTAGTAAAGTTTACATTTATATTTAGGCATTTGGCAGACGCTTTTATCCAAAGCGACTTACATTGCATTATACTACACATTGATCACTATACATTGAGTATGTGCAATCCCTGGGATCGAACCCATGACCTTGGCGTTGTTAACGCCATGCTCTAACCACTGAGCTACAGGAAAGCTTTATGAATTATGCAGTGAAATGCTATGAGAGCTGGGTTGACATGGCTTCAGCTTTCTTTATGTCGGATAAAAGATTGGACAGACACTCACCCACCAATGTCTTTACTCTTCTTGTTGCTGTGCAATTGATAATGGCACCTTCTGTAATAGCTCCACAACCATTTTCTTCGTTTTTGAATAACATGTGGTTTTGTGCATAACAGCAACTGATTGCTTGTAAGATGTCACCAATTGTGTTACCTTCTGTTTGCGGCTCTCCGAATGTTCTGGATAATTGCAGTTAAAATTGCTGTGCAATGCAATGAAATGGCGTTTCATGTTATCAGCCTTACAGACTGCCACAGTCTGCGTGCATAACAAACACGTTGGCTTTGCGTTGTGGTGGTCAGGCAAAATAAAACAAAATTGTTCTGTCCATTCACGTCTGAATCGCCTATTTTCCGTGTCCACTTTTCTTGTTTTTCCACTCGCCATGTTTTCGCTGTCAGCCTAAGCTTTAATGATGCTGCGTTTGATTTTTCGCGCTAGTGACGTGCTTACGCTGACGTTACCTTAAACAACATTATTTGAAATTAGTGCGGGCCAAACATTTTTCTCACGCAGGCCGGATTTGGCCCGCGGGCTGCCTATTGAGGAACCCTGCTCTAGACCATCACTCCCTAAATCTGATGGACATCTTTAGAAAGAAGAAAGGCCTTGCTGGTCAGATTTTGGCTGAGCTTATCAACTTTGTCAGACAAAGGTGGGTGTTTTTTACTTTGTTTTTTTTGTCTACATCAGTCAACTCCTTTTTACTGTTGTCATTAGTTGTCATTTACCCAAAATCTATAGAATTTGTGGGAGGTTCAGTATTTAAATACATGTCTATATCCCAACCAAACTGTGTTGTACAATATGTTCCAGACCACTGAGCCAACAGATGTTAGGTCCCTTTGCCTTTGTGGGACTGCCAGTCATTTTGGCGATGACCCTTCTGCCTTCTTTAAGACCTGCTCTGTAAGTTATTAAATTGTTGTAAATGGTGCAGGTGTAAATTAATCCATTAATGAAGACTGTCTGCTGCTATTTTTCAGAATTGTTTAATGAATATTTCCCAGACTTTTTATTTACAGACTGAAAATGTTTTTTTACATATACTTGTTTTAAAATCATAAAAGGGTAAATACATAATTTAAGTGATCCAGGTGACTCCAGTGGTTTAGCCATGCATCATGGTGCTCTTGTGAATGTGAGTAAGAGAAGTATATTTTGTGAATAATAATGATGCTTAAATTGCATAGGGTGTGAGTGGATAGTGCATCTCAGATTTAATTAACAATAACTTAATGTGCACTGAAGATGAATGCAAGTTTTATTGGTTTAAAATATGACATGAAGGAGAGTAATTAACAACAGAAGTTTGATTTTAGTTTTTTTGGGGTGAATAAACTCTAAATATATGAAAGGAAAAAACCTTGACCAATGTATTTTGAGTTTGAAGAACAGATGAACAGTTTTACCATAATTGCATTTATACATTACAAGTATTGGTAGTTAAACTGCCATAAATGTGGCTTGGCAGCTATAGGGAAGATTTTTCCTGTTTTGTGCATGACTCACTTTTTTTTATCTTTTTACATTTCAAAAACAACAAAGAATTATTTAACTGGCATGATCTTATTTATTTATGTTTTGTTAGGATGTCACTGATGAAGACTCAAACCACCAAATTTCAGTAAGAATCCTCTGCGTCAATGCAGCTAAACCCTTCCAGAGTGTGCATCATCTTGGAAGGCAATTCAGTGATGGAATCAGACAGCCTGCCTCTTGATTTATGCCCTACACTTGGACTACCCAAAGTGTATGAAAAACACTTTCCTTTTTATCCAGCAGGTATTTCTTAACCTTGGAAAGATTGAGCTGGCACCCAAAATTCAATCTTTGAAAAATCAGCTTGCGGTCACAGTGTCAAATGGTTTCCTCCACAAAAACGTTGGAATGTTTGTTTTATGGGATTTATTTATTTTTATTTAAATTAATTTATTTATTTTTATCACTTAAACTGTACATTGAAAAAAGTAGGAAACCTGCTAAACTTGAAGGCAAACTTGTTTTAAACTTGTCTTCACTGTATTGTTGTATTTATAAAAGTTTTAAATAAAAAAAAGGAAAAATAATTTTGTGTGATTTGCTTTTTTATCTAATTTAATGCAATTAAAAAGATAAGTGCACTGTAAGTCTGGATGAGTTGAGTTTACTTAAAAAATTAGAGGAAACTGGTTGCCCTAAAAAATGTAGTAATGTTTACATGACAACTTCAGTGAACATTACTTAAAGATATGAGTGTGGAGTAACTGGACAGAAATTTAAAACATTAAGTAAATTTAACTTAAAATAATTATTAGAACCACTCGTATCTTTACGTAATGTTTACTCAAGTTGTCAAGTACTCAATTCTTTAGGGCAACAAGTTTCCTCTAATTTTTTAAGTAAACTCAACTCATCCAGGGTAACAGTGTATTCCCTCTATCTGTCTTTCATTCTTCCCTGTTTGTAGCCTGTAGTAAACCTCCCCAACCCCACCAATCTCTTTCACTGTCTCTCTGTTTTACTGCCCCACCTTGTTCTTTTACCAGTCCACATTTATCTCTATTAAATATGCATATGTATTAATAGTGAGGGTCTGAGGGAGAGAGAAATCACTCAATGCTCCCTCTTCTTCGTTCTCTCTTTCTGTTAACTTTCAGAGATACCAGTCCGAGGAGCTTCTCTCCTAATTTTTACTCCTACTTTTGTTATATTTTCTCTTTGTAATATTATTTAGCAATTTTACTTCACTTACTCGCTGTCCCTGCGTGAGTTTTTATTATTATTTTAAAGTTGTCATTATATTGTGTGGGATAGGTGATTAAGCATATTTTAAGCATATATTTTACCCAGCTGCTGTGGCCCTGATTGGTGGTTAGAGGTTGTGATGGAGATAAGATAAGAAAAAGATGGACAGCATCATTTATGAGCATGGTGGCATGGATCATTTCTTCCACTGAATGCAATTTAAGTTTACCGATCAGGTCATTGCCTCATCTCTCCCTGTCTTGGGGTGTTTTGGTGATTGCTTGCTTTATGTTATCTTGTCTGTTTTTCTACTGCTTGGCCATTTCGATCATTATCCCTGTTAGCCCATCTGTAGTTACTTAGTCCATTTACTCTGTTGCTGGATAAACCAGTTGCTGGAGTTCTGGGTTGTTCTCTTCATGCTAATTAGTTCCTGTTTGCTTGTCTTGGTGTACGTTGAAAATGTTATTATCCTGCCAAAGAGAAGGGCGAGGCTCCTGAGACATAGAGCACCAGTCTGCACCTTCTGTTGCTCTCATCGAGTCGTGCCAGACGTAGAGAATTCTCAAGCACACACATTTGCCTTATTCTGTCTAAATAAGACAAAGGAATACTTTTCTGATCCACCTTAAACACATACACTCACAAGTTCTGCCCTTTTCAGAATGATCAATGAATGATGTCATACTTTTTGTCTCACTATCTTGTCTCCACTGGTGTTAAATAGTCAATGCATGTTCTCTAGACTCATTGAGGTGTTGCACTTGTGTGGGTACATGTTTAGTTCCAAATTATTGATGTATCCCCAATTCAGTTACTTCTTGTTACTTTCCTCTGTATAAAATTTAAAAGCAAAAGCACCCCAAAAGTGCTATGTAGTTTAAATCCAATTTAACACAATATTTCAGATATACACTTGTGTGTGTTGCCGTGTGCTTGTTCCAGCAGTTTTGCAAGCTTCAGAATTTATAAATGCAAATTAGTTCACTGATGCTCCCAAAATACTTTTCTGTAATAAAACCACTATTATAAAATTGTTCAAACCACAGTTGTTTTTAAAATGACATTTAAGAACAAGTAAATTGAGAAGGGTCTGGCTACAAATGTTTTCTCAGTTAACTGCACTTTCAGTCATCTGCACTGTGACATTTCTATCGCTAAAGCCCACCCCTACACCCACCCATAACTTTAATCACATTGAACCAGATTAGACGTCACAGAGAGTAGACAGTTCAGTGCATGTCTGCAGTCGAACTGCCTTCGTTAAATCCAAAATCAGTGACACCACTATTCCCAATTGCTAACACCGTGCAGCACTTGTCTGATTTCTGCTGGTATACTGTAGGTATCTACACTGATAGCTGGTAGGGGTTCTGTTGAAGTATGATTGCCACTACATTACCCAGGAGGATAGTAAACATTAACAGAGATTGAGGAATTTTCTAGTTTCTGTACAGTGCTTTGAATGTGAGAAAGTGCTATATAAATGTAAGAAATGATCATAATAACAACAACTGTGCTCATTCATGTAAAGGTTGAGCAGTGTCAGAAAAAGTATAAACAACACTAACTAAATGAACAGAGCAGACAATCAGATTCAGGTATTGTCATTTTGTGTGTGCTGTATGAACAGTTAACGGTCATTGGACATGTGGTATGTGACCCCATTATACTGTATATTATTATATATTAAAAACTCTAAAACATACAACATTTATACTGTAATCCAAGTCCAGGCAGGCAGCAAACAATCAATAAACGATAAACAGTCCAGATTATACACAGAAAACAAGCAGAGAATAAACAGTCATATATAAACAGGGAAACCCGCTCAGAATTGATGCTCATGGCAAATTACGACTTTGCAATGAGTTCAGGATAAAGTCCGGTTTATAAAGGCTGTGGTAATCAGAAACGATTCTTTGCCGACAGAGGTGGCAAACAGGAAATGATCAGTGCCAGGTAAGATGCAGCATGGGAATTGTAGTCCAAGTTGAAATCCGGTTAATATTCAGGAGAGGGTTCCCTCTGGTGGCGTGGTGGAGATAAAGCTGGAGCCTCCACCGTGACAGAGCCCCCCCAAGTGGCGCCAGGGTCTACCACAGGGACGAGGGGCCGGCTTCTCTGGATGGTTCTGGTGGAACTCCTCGGTCAAAATGGGATCCAGGATATTGGGTTACCTGCATTAACCCAAGACTCTGTAGGCCTCCTCGTCGTAAACCATGATCGGGGGGGTCTGTCCTCTGGGTCCTCCTCAGCCTCCCCAACCAGGCCACCAGTGGGTTTTAGGAGAGACATATGGAAAGTGGAAGATATACAATAGTTAGAAGGTAATCTTAGACGGAATGATACTTGGGTTATCTGTTTGATAATTTGAAAAGCGTCGTTTGAGTCGAACCCCCACTCGAACTTGTGGGGCTTAAAAAATTAAAGGCTATAAAACATTGTAAAACACTGACCATAAATACTTAAAAGAACTCATTTACTTAAATTAATTTCCCTTATTTCCCTTTGTTAAAAAAAGCACTGCCTATATTATGAAACACACTAAGTATAAATACTTAATCCTTACTTAAATTAAATTTTTAAATATATTTATTATTTTTATGTTTATGCGTGTATATGCTAATATATCAAGACTTTGTGAACCATGTAGCACACATTTTGGCACTGTCAAATTGGCTGCACCAAATTGGCATTGATCATCAGGTGTCGCTAGTGTGCATTCAAAGCCTTGAGAAATGAACCACTTTTCACATCTGGCCAGAAAGTTTCAAATCTTGCCATCACTACAGGAAACATGGAAAACGATCACTATGCAGGGAACTGCCAATACTTCGCAAAAATTGTTTTGTGAGGTTTAATGTTTTAAACCACATTTATGTGCATGGTTTAAATTTCTTACTAACAGGAAGTGAACTATGACACAGGAAGTGGAAAGTCCAACATTACAGTGTGCATGTGTATTTGCCATAGGTGAAAAATATTTACAAAATGTTTATAGGACACAAGGTATATGGAACAATTTTTTTTGTTTAAATCTGTTGGTACACTATGTCTCCTAACAAAAGAATGCACAAACATGTCCACTTTCAAATAGGAGAAAATACAAACAAGACTGACAGGAACAAGATCATATCTTATTTATCATCATGCCAGAGGAAATAGTGAGCGTATGATGCTGGTTTGTAATGGAGAGAAGGTAAGAAGAAACGTCTCAGATAATGTATGTGTCCTGGTTCCCTGAGACAGGGAATGAGAAGATAAATCATGGCTTGATGGGGTACATGCTTTAGGTGCACCTAAGTCTGAACGTGTAAAATCACACCTATTTATAGGCAGGTCAAGGTCATATTACATAATGTTGCACACCACAGAGCCTTTATAAAGTGCCTGCAAAATACATAATCAGATTGTAAGTCTGAAAACATCAGTGCAGGCAAGACCATAAACATGGTCCTCCTCAATAGTCAGTAAAACAGGAGTGAAGAATTTCACACATACACACACAAACATAAATACATATATATATATACACACACACACACACACAACTGGACATCCCCCACCCTTGTTTGCACTTATTGTTTTTGCACATCTGGCTGCCAAAATCATACCATGTTTACATTGTTATACACTTATGTTTACATTTGTTACACTGTTTTGTGCTGTCTGCACATGTTTTTGCACTTGTGCATTTTATGTGTATACTTTAATTTATGTAGCCCTTATGTCTGTGATGTTTAGTGTTTGTTTAGTGTTTGTTTTATGTAGCACCTTGATCTGGAGAAACGTTGTCTCATTTCACTATGTACTTGTATATGGTTGAAATGACAATAAACAATAAACTCTAAACACTTGTAACTTGTAACCAAAGTGTGGCAATGTGACACAGCATTCTAACAGACCCTGAGGGCAAATGGGGCATGCAAAAGGAAAGCCTTATCCCTATCCTTAATGCCCAACAAGTTGAGCCACAGATGCCTTCATTGCCACCAAAGCAGCCATAGAACAGCCGATGACATGGGCTGTCTGATGGTGGCAAAGATGGCAAAATCTGTGGTTCGGCAAAACTTTTGAAGCACGTCCGGTTCTAATCCCCCACTTTGGTCCAGGTCTTTAAGCAGGTCAGCCTGTTACACCTGCAAAACTGTTATTGTGTGCAGGGATGCCCTAGCCCTAGCCTGACACACTGCTGCATAGGCCTTGCATACCAAACTAGATGTAACCCTGCATGTTTTGGGGGGGAAGGCAGGTTTCCTCCATGATAATGTTGTAAGGAGAGAGATAGCCCATAAGCGTCTGCCTTGCGCATCACCCCATAACCATGCTCATGGAGCCTCATGATGGAGAAGTAATTACAAAGGCAGGAGTAAATACATTGAATATAGATTCTTTCACTACTTCAACACCTTTGTCACCTTTTTGCATTTCTTAGAACTCATATTTTCCTTTATTTCTTTTCCTTCTAACTGTTTCCTAGTGCTAATATTTTTTTACCCTCACTCTCAGACCTGTCTGATGAGCAGAAAAATGGGCTTCCTGAAGACAAGAAGCTGATCACGTATTTGTAGGTGGCTTATAAAGGCTTTGTGGCACACAATGCTATGTCACATGACCGCGACTGAAGTGCGTTCCCCATAGCATCAAGTCATGACGCATTGTTGAGCTCCTTCTAAAGGGAACTGTTGTTTCTTATATTTTGTACAGTACAATGGCCCATTTTATCACTGTACAGGAAAGGTTTGGTAGGAAGCCCAGGGACCTGTCTAGGAAATCTGAGAGCTTTAGTTGCTTGAAACAGTAATTAAAGTTTTGGCTGGCCACCAACAGAAGAGTGAATGCACTAGTTTTGCCTGCCATTCCCTATTCTGATATACATACATCTCGTACTGTATACAAGGCTGTAGAAGACCTTGTGTGTCTCAAACACACACACACAGCACCTCAAATTTCACTGAAGAGCGCACAGTTACTCACACACACTCTGAAGCACACAGGCACTCATCCTTGATGCTAAAAATCACTTTACCACTCAAATGTTAAAACAATCAATAGGTCCTTCAATACAGAATTGTCCATAAATGTCCCTGTGAATGTGTGTTTAGAGGCAAAACTGCATATGCAACATGTACATAAATTATATAAGGTAAGTCTATGTGTTGAAATTGTTCTGCAGTGTATTCTGTGTCTGTCTTTGTCCAGGTAGTTTGACCTCATGGCAAAACTAGTTGTACTAATGTTGTACAGTAGTAGTTGTACAAAGTAGTTGAACTGATGACGATTTAACAGCTGTACAGCAGTATGTTTATGTGTGTGTGGATTGGGTTGGGGGGGTGGCAAATTTAAAAATTGCAAACTTATAAAGTTATCTGCTGCAGTCATACTATTAATGTGACATTGAGAACAAATGGTATGTTTGTAGATAATTGTCTTGTCAGGATCCTGGCTTTTGTCTAGTCTGGGGCTTAGACTCCGACTCATTTCGCATTGCTTTAGTTTCGATTTGGGTCGGAATTTAAACTCGCGCTCTGGGTGTGCGTTACGTGTGGAAGCACATGGCTAATCGCATATTCATTAGCCATGTGCTCTCCGGTCTGTGTCATTACCCCGCCTCCTTGTTCCCTTGTTTTCTCGTTAATGTTGTGCACCTGGCGTTCTCATTTTCCCCTGCGTATTTAATGCCCTCATGTTCGCGGTCTTGTGCCGGTTCGTGTTGTTGCGTCTGGATGTTGTTCTCTTGATTGTTCATTCAGCTGCCTTGCTTTTATCGTGTGTGCTCGGTCAGCGTTTTTTTTTCCTCTTTTGTGTTCTTGGTTAAATATTTGTTAACTGTTGTTTTTTCTCCTTTGTTTTAGTCATGAGTATGTCCCCAGAGTGGTGGAACGAGCTACCCGTTTCTCCCCAGGCAGGTCTCCCCTTCATGGACTATGGACTATTCTCATGGACTAAAGTTGATAAGCTCAGCCAAAATCTGACCAGCAAGGCCTTTCTTCTTTCTGAAGATGTCCATCAGATTTAGGAAGTGATGATCTAGAGCAGGGTTCCTCAATAGGCGGCCCGCAGGCCAAATCCGGCCTGCGAGAGAAAAATGTTTGGCCCGCACTAATTTCAAATAGTGTTGTTAAGGTAACGTCAACGTAAGCACGTCACTAGCGCGAAAAATCAAACCCAGCATCATTAAAGCTTAGGCTGACAGCGAAAACATGGCGAGTGGAAAAACAAGAAAAGTGGACACGTAAAATAGGTGATTCAAACGCGAATGGACAGAACAATTTTGTTTTATTTTGCCTGACCACCACAACGCAAAGCCAACGTGTTTGTTATGCACGCAGACTGTGGCAGTCTGTAAGGCTGATAACATGAAACGCCATTTCATTGCATTGCACAGCAATTTAACTGCAATTATCCAGAACATTCAGAGAGCCGCAAACAGAAGGTAACATTACAAGCAATCAGTTGCTGTTATGCACAAAACCACATCCATACAGGAGAATGCATCCACAGCTTTCTCACGTGTTGCTTGGAACCTGGCAAAGGCCAAAAAGCCATTCGCGGATGCCAAATTAATTAAAAACTGTGCAATTGACATGGTGGAGGAAGTTTTAAATCACGATGACAAAAACGAAGAAAATGGTTGTGGAGCTATTACAGAAGGTGCCATTATCGATTGCACAGCAACAAGAAGAGTAAAGACGTTGGTGGGTGAGTGTCTGTCCAATCTTTTATCTGACATAAAGAAAGCTGAAGCCATGTCACTTGCAATAGATTCGTCTTGCAACCGAACTGACATTGAACAGTTGTCAGTGTTCGTCAGATTTTTTTGATGGGAAGGTTTTCCGTGAAGAGCTGCTTTGTTTGCTGCCAATACATGGTCACGCAACCGGAGAAATCATTTTAATGAACTGATGCAGTTCTTTGAAAAGAATGGATTGGATTTAAGCAAAGTTGTGTCAGTTGTCACTGACGGGGCTCCGTCAATGGTTGGACATCACAGAGGTTTGATTAGCAGACTAGCTGCTGTCAACCCAGCTCTCATAGCATTTCACTGCATAATTCATAAATCGGTATTGTGCGCAAAAATCTCTGGAAAAATTAAAGACACGATGGATACTGTAATGAGGCTGGTAAACTTCATTCGCGTGAGTTCTGGTCTGCAACATCGCCTTTTCCGAGCCTTGCTGGAGGAAATGTCAGCAGAATGGCACGATCTTTTGCTGCACAATGATATCCGATGGCTGAGCAAGGGCCGTGTGCTTGAGAGAGTGTGTTAACTTCAAAATGAACTTTGTTCATTTTGTTCATTCAAAAGGCCGAAAAATGTCTGAGGTTTTTAATTGACAGCACAGAGATGGCATACGTGCGCTTTTTTGTGTCATATCATGTCTCACCTAAATCAGCTTAATTTGCAATTGCAAGGCAAGAACCACACCATTGCAGACATGTACGAAGCAATTGAAGCTTTTCGTTTAAAGTTGACACTTTTTGAACTTGATCTTCAAGGGAGAAAACTACACTTTCCGCATTTGCAAAAGCATTGCGTGAAACACCAGATGCGAGAGGACCCGCTAATGCGAGGCTTAGTCACAAGACTGGCAAAGAATTTCGAGGAGCGATTTCAGAGCTTTAACCTGTCGAGTGAACTTCTATTTCTAAGACAGCTGTTTTCAGTCCCAGCACATGGGCAATGGACTTCTGAGGCCAAACGCCTGGTTTCAACTTTGAATGAAGCATCTTTGCAGTTGGAGATTTTAGAAATGTCAAAGTTCGATTTGCTCAGAGAACAACACAAGTAGGCTAGTGTGAGCGACTTTTGGACAAAAGTGGTCTCTCAAGCTAAATTCAAGAACAGCAGAATCATTGCAATGTACCTACTTTCGATGTTCCCCTCCACTAACATCTGTGAGTCATCATTTTCTATAATGAACATCATCAAGAACCAGGATAGAAACAGACTGTCCAGTGTGCATCTGGATCAGTGCCTCAGGATTGCTACAACAGAATATAGCCCCAACTTCAGAGGTATTGCTTCAGCCAGTCGCTGTCACTTCTCTCATTGAATGGTGAGTAGATGTCAGTTAACACTGTTACAATTTGAACCCCATAAAATAAAATATATTAATTCTGATAGGTCTAATAATTTAATCTGCAATTAGGGAAAATGAAGAGAAGAGACCAAGTGTGGAAGTAAGCAAGAACAGTTGACTTGGAGGCAGACATGGAGATTTTTTTTTTGTTCATTTGTTTATAATACTCAACTGGCAAAGTTCTGTAGTGTCTAAATACAAAATGTTCACAATTGTTTGAATAAAACAGACTACTGAGAAACAAAATGTTCATAATTGTTTTAATAAAACAGACTACTAAGGAAAAAAGATTCACAGTATTTATATGTGCCAAAAAACAACAACAACAACAACAACAATAATAATAGAAGAGCAAACTTTGTGGTCATAAATTTGTGGCCCTTGGCTTTGTATTGTTAGCAGAATTTGGCCCTTGATGAAAACTAATTGAGGAACCCTGGTCAAGAGCATCAAAGAAGCTCTCTCTGATATTTTTCCCGACCACTCGGTTGAACTCGTAATAAACCTGAAATATAGAACACAGCAAACCATATTAGGCCATGGTCAACACTACATGATTTGTGTCACAGTGCTGACCAACCCCAAATGATCATAAATAAATATCCATTGTCACATCTACTAATTTATGTGGTAAAATACTCAAGTATTTTCAAAAGAAAAAAAATACATACTGTACCTGGTCTCTGTAAACAGAGCTGGCCATCGAAGAACCACCTGGCTGATGTCAGGCTTGTCATTAACAACTTATTTTCTGCGAAGAGCAAAATTCATGTCCATAAGCTCGATGGAAAACGCTTCACGGAAGCGGGACCGTGTACAACCAGTTGGAAGTAAAAAACCTTGCAAGTTAAAAAGCGAAATGCCCTAAATTGTTCAAAATAATGTTATTTTTCTCATTACCCACAAACATCCATTTGATGGGAAGAACAAATAAACAGCCGATGTCATGACTAACTTAGGGCTGCCGAATTTGCCTGTCATGTGATCAAGACGCACTTATTTTCCAGTAATGTTAACGTTACTCACAAACAACCTCTCGGCGTAAAAATGAAACAAAAACTGGATAAAACGTTAAGTTACATTCGAACTAATGTTACTCACCAACAATTCTACAAATATCCAAACAGCTTCAACCAGGTGAAAACGGCGTCGCCTAAAACAGCTTAACAGCTATCAGTGTGGGGGTAAGGGGGTGTGGTCAGTCAAAAACTTTTTAAATTGAATCCATTACACTTAAAATCATTTACACATTTAACTATGTCTGCAAAAGTAGTAGAATTTACTTACATTTTTATAGTGATGCACTAAATCTTAAATAAAGTATGTTGCAATTAAACTATTTGACTAGATGTAAAATCCGGGCTAACAGTATAAGAAAAAATGGTTGTGGGAGTAAAAAAGAAATTGCTGTGTTGGTGGAAAAACACAAATCTCTCCATCTAACATGATATAATAAAGGAAAATGACAAAACCACCTAAAATGGATAAAATGGACTAAATCTTAAATAATTTAAGTATGTTGCAATTAAACTGTTTGACTAGATGTAAAATCCGGGCTAACAGTATAAGATAAAATGGTTGTGGGAGTGAAAAAGAGATTGCTGTGGAGGTGGAAAAACACAAATCTCTCCATCTAACATGATGTAATGAAGGAAAATGACAAAACCACTTAAAATGGATAGCACACACTTGCACATCCCACAAATCACATGGATAGTTTGCCACTCCACTCCAAACCACATTAGCCTAAACTTTAAACAATGCTGAAGATGTAAATGCATCCTAATGCATCTCTACAGTAGCAATTAAGTGATGTAGTCAATCTATGACTATTACAGTAAAGTGCCACAGGCAACTAGCATTAATAGTTACTGAGTTGTAAGCATGCCAGTTACCTTTGTAAAAATTCTGAGGAAACACACAGTAAAGTCTAAAGAGTATTTAGAGCAGGCCTGTGTAATACTGTTCAGTGGAACATTTATATTTTACGTATCTTATCTGTGAAGCTTAACAACCTATATATAACATATGTCACGGGTGAGGAATCACACGACAAGGTAGGCGGTTCAAAAATACCCCGGAGGGTGGATTTGAGGGAATAGGTGTGTAGTGCGTGGGGGAAGCAGCCGGGCTGGCTGCTGGTGCAGGTGCTGGTGCGGCTGGTGCGGCTCGTGCTCGGGGTTGCGTCCCTCCTGGCGGCGGGAGTGAGCGGTGGCGCGTGCTCCTTTCGAGGGCTTTGTTTTAAAATTATGTTAAAGTTTCATCAAATATCTCTGTCAAACGACTTCCTCCACTCCTGTAGATGCTGTGATGCTAGACTCGCTGTGACTACATATTTGTGCTTTGTTAGGTTTAGGATACTTTTTGTTGTTGCTTGTAATGTAGAGTAAGATTGATTATTATCATTGTGTCAATGCATATTAGTAGTACAGTTAGTACTAATCTGTTGCTTAATATGGGTATATTATAGGATAATATAGGATACTATATAAATGAAGAAGGTGAATTTTGCCAAACAATATTTAGTCAATCCAAATTGTTTCAATGCGATAATCCATGTTTCAGCATATCTACTTAAACCAGCATAAACCATCTGATTTATGGCAATATTTTATATCCAGAACGTATGAAGTTGCTTGGGTTTTGGAGCATTTTTTGTCAAACCTTTATAAAGCATGAAAGCTTTAATGGAAAAGAGCAACCAGCACATTACAAATAAATCTCTTCTTGTGTGCCTCATGACAGAAAGAAAGCCATACATGTTTGGAAAGATATGAGAGCAAGTTAAAGATGACCAGATTTTCATGTTTCATAAAAGAACAAATGCTTTAATATTTTAAGTCAAGTTTCATAAACAGAATTAAACAGAATTAACACTGATTTGGCTCCTGAGCTTTCAGTTTCCGTTGAATAACTAAAACACAGGGAAGGATATGAGGGACATCACTGTCATATATATTAATTCCATTAGGATCACTTTATGAACACAACATGCCAATAATACTTAAAAGCATTACACTATGTGGGACAAAAACAGAGATTTTTACGCTCAGTGTCCCTGTAGCAGTTGTTCTAAGCTCTGGTCCTAGGGACCCACAGCACTGTCACATTATTTGACCCATGTGCAATGCTGTGGGTCCCCAGGGCGGGAGTTGTCCCCTAAAGTGCTTGCAGTGAAGTGATGTCCAGCAAAAGCACCATAGCAATGACTCAATGATTGACTGGCAGACAAGCTTTCCTGTAGCTCAGTGGTTAGAGCATGGCGTTAACAACGCCAAGGTCATGGGTTCGATCCCAGGGATTGCACATTCTCAATGTATAGTGATCAATGTGTTGTATAATGCAATGTAAGTCGCTTTGGATAAAAGCGTCTGCCAAATGCCTAAATGTATAAATGTAATGTAATGTATAACTGTCAGGAAATGCTCTCATGCCTGAGAGCTCCCTTCATCCACTGCTGTGCTTATGACCTAACTGGTCTTGATTAAACGCAACAGAATTTACGCATATAATATTGATAACATCAGCAAATTAATTAATGTGTTAACAGTCAACTTACCCTTCTTTTTTCAATCCCACAAAAAGAAACCTTAAGCAATCATGACATGAGACAAAAGGTTAGCAGAAGTCAGTGTGGTGGCTAAGATGTGAGAACGTGGGTTTTGCTATAGTGGATATAAAATGTCAATGTCTTATTTCATATTTAAAATTTTAAAACAAGTTAATTATAGATCAGTCATAATTAAAATTAGTTAACGATTACAACAACAATTTGTGTGAAAGTAGAAGGTAGTGTGTGTGGTAGTAAGCAGAACATTCAGTTACATTCTTCTGGGTCTTATCTCCAGTGTGGTTATCACGACAGACGAAACAGCTGCAGGTCACTTTACAGTCAAACAGCGTACTCTGTTGGACAAACACTCTATTGCACATTGCTCAGTCATTACAATTAAAACATTTGGTGGAGTCCTTTTAGTGACACAATTTACAACATTAAAATGCGCTATGAGCTATGGATGCAGCTACTCAGCTAACTCAGTTACGCCAAGGCAACAGACCAGCTTCTGATTATGCTATTGTGGGTTCAATATCATTGCTTTGAAACATATTTTTCGTTCAAGTCTGTCTGCTAAGTTACAAGCTGAATTACTATGCAAAGATGACTCACTCGATTTCTCTCAGTTTGTTACCCTTGCCATCAATATTGACAATCTCATGAGATCACAGTCTAGTCCCAAGTCTAACTTAGTTTATCATGTGCCTACTACTTCTGTTCAAATACCAAGTTATTCTGATTCTACTGTAGCCATGCAAATAGGACAAACTCATATATCACCTGAGGAACGGAGAAGACGTCTGCTCAATCAACTCTGCTTCTATTGTGGTGAACCAGGTCATCGTTGTTCCAACTGTCCTGTTAAACCTACTGCCAAACCCACTTCAAGTTATCGAGTAAGTCACATTCTTAATATCTTACAAATTAGTCCCTGCTTATCACTTCCCATCATTTTGTCTGTTGCTAACCAAGACCACCAATTCTCAGCGTTAATAGATTCCGGAGCAGCTGCTAATGTGATTCATCAAGATTTAGTGAAACAGCTGAACATTCCCATGACCAAATGTGAACCACCTATTACTGTGACTGCTGTTGATAACGGACCCATTGGAAAAGGTTATATTATTTTAACTGACACATTGGAATAATCAAATAAACAATTTATTTTACCAGGCAGGTTACACTCAAATCAATCAGTTTTTGTTAATTATCACAAATTGTGATTCAAACTACAATAATACAAGTGGTCAACATAGGAAATACAAAACAAAGGTAACAGAGTTCAAGTGATACCTGATAATATCGACACGCCGCAATGGTGCGGGAAGTTCTGGTTACAGAAGGCTTCCTTGGTAATATCGACACACCGCAATGGTGCGGAAAGTTCTGGTTACAGAAGGCTTCCCTGGCAATGTAGACACACCGCAATGGCGCGGGAAGTTCTGGTTACAGAAGGCTTCCTTGAGTCTTTTGCCTAGCCTCCTTATATACACAGATAAGACAAAGAGTCATAAAATCTACAGCCAATTTGGTCTGGTATGTTCTCGTGACCTGAAGGGGCACCCCGCTAGGATAGATCACACTACAAAGTTTAGATCTTCTGGAAAGGACACACCCATGACAAGAGTGTAGATTATTTTCCAAGTTTAACACCCTTAAAATGCTACAATAATAGAAATGAGATCTTTTTACCAATCACACCATCACCTTTAAAATGATACCATAACATGGAAATGACAACTCAATGACATCACACTGTATGCACACTTTGTGTTGGTCTATTACATAAAATCTCAATAAAATACATTTAAGTTTGTGGTTGTAAAGTGACAAAATGTGAATAAAGTTAAAGGGGTATAAATACTTTTGCAAGGCACTGTATGCATATGCAGTATATCACTTTTAAATCATTGAAATGGTTTTATACAGTCAGCTTCATTCATTATATAACGTGAGTTCCCTTTTGAGGGAACTTGACACAGCATCTGGTTTGATATGGGGAACGCCAGTGGTGCTACTGGTGTCTGAATCTCATGTCTAATCACACCAGTCTAATTGACCCACAGCAGTGCTTGATGCAGACCAGGATCACCTACAAGTGGCATCAGCTTTTTTGCCTTTAGCCATTTCATCTGTTCTTGTGTCAAAGCGCTAATGAACCCTACTGCAAAAAGTGTGATTCATCAGGTCAGAGGGAGTGCTCATTCGTGTTGTCTAATCTCTCTAACAGCCTCCTGCTGCCAGCGAGCCAGGAGATGCCGGAAGTGACTAAGGAGCCTGAGAGTGTGGGTGAACCTCCTCAACCTGCCTGCCCCACATATGAGGAGCTTGAAGATCATGTTTCACATTACAAAGAGGTTAAATCTTACAAGGCGGTGCGAGAAGTCAACAATCACTCATGGCCATCTCAACAAGTGATTCCTGCTTGCTCATGGCCAACAACCTCCTGTAAGTCTGACCTTTCTTCCTGTTCTGCACATTATGGTGGAGAGATCATAGAAGAAACCACACCCTGCTTGCTTCTTTACTGGTGAATTGGCAAATGTAGAGGAAATGTAGATTCCAGAGAGAATGGGTATGTAGAGATGCCTTCCATTGAGGAGACGCTTGCGAGCTATCTTTCACTGGCCGGGGCAACATCTCCATAGACTCCCACTATGCCAACTGGCACTCCGGGTCACATTGTGGCGTAATGGCAGGGCATATGCGCCATTGGATCAGGCTGGTACTGTGCTGCACACCATGAAGTGGCAGGCATACCAAGCTGATTTTTCCCTGGACACGGTGGCTGAGCTGCGCCACTCCACAGACTTTGCTCTCAGTGACCCTGGAGAGGTATCTGTGGATGAGTCTGGCCAATATAAGAAAGAAAGAAAGGAAATTTATCCTCAATTCACCAGCATTGCCCTCTGAGCTTTTCAGCACATCTATACAGATGGTGTCAAGAAATTTAGAGTAGCGAGGGCTAGAGGTCTAGGTCCTTATCTGATACCTCCCTGCCTGGCACATCTAAAACTGAAGACCGTGGACAGGGCCAGAAGCAAAGCGCTGCCACCCACGCTCCCTCTGCTTCTCAGAATATATCACAGCAGCAACACTAGGAAGGCTAGGAGGCAGGATGCTAAAGACACTCTTCTCCTTTCACTCCCTCTATATTTTCCTATCCTGTGCAGTCACACAAGCACTCACAATAGGTCCTGAGGGTTTAGACCAATTATGATAACGATTGCCTTGTTGTTTCATGCCTTTTCTGATGGTCAAGGGCTTATTATCTCATTGTTTCAATCCCATGAGCAATGTGGATTGGGCTGCCGCCTCTGATATCAGGGTTTGGCTGGTTGGTGGCCCTCATATAAGCTCTATAGAGAACAGCTGTGCTGAAGAGTCATGGTCATTGGTGACCAGGAAAAGACCATGGTTTTTGTTGAAACTCCCTTTAAAGATTCGTTTGGTGTTTGTTTACAACATCCTCATTGAATTATATTAATGGAGTTTTTTAGATCCTCATGAGATCACAGGTAGGAACCATTTGTATTTTTCTGACAATGTGGGTGCCAGGGAGAGACAACTGCCAATCAGTCTTGGCTTGGCCTGGTGATAATGGCCCCCAAAGCTAACACAGTTTTTGGTGTCTTCACCCCTGAGCAGCTCAAGTGAGGGTAGCTTAGAAGAAGTCCTTAACTGCTGGCTGATGATCCATCACCTACATCATCCTGAGGATGAGATCAGTATCCATACAGAGTTTCTCCATTAAACCTGAGTCATTCTTACCCTTTGTAAGCTCCATAAGTGCCTTGGCCTGATGGACTTGCAGGATAGCCATGGCTTGGAGTGTAAAGGTGGCCTATCCTGCAGCTTTGTGAGCTCTTTGTACACCTCAGGGAGGAAAGGCATTGGAGCGGCACACAGCTTAAAGTCACAGCCCAGACCCATATACCAATCATTAAGCCGCAAACTCAGAGACAGTGAAAGGTTCCACTGCGTCCTAATGCCCGCAGCTGCCTGAGATAACATAGCCGCTGAGGGTCAGGGCTTAGAAGATTCATCCTCATCAGAAAGCAGCAGCTCACCCTCCAATGTTGCGGCCAACTTCTCAACATCATCGCACAGTGAATGTCACAGTAAGTCTGCCATGAGAAGGACCCACTGCTTCCTCTGTCAGCCCTGACAGAGAGAACGAGCATAGCAGGGGTTGGAAGGTCTGTGGGGACTGAGCTGGTGGAGAGACTTTAAAGCACCATCTCCAACAAGTATGAGATAGCACTTTACTGCCAACAACACTTCTCCCAGATCTCCCAGATCTTCATCATCGTGGTAACCAAAAAACCAAACTCCATTTGAAAAGATTACTTTTATTACTTTTATTATCACAAATTGAAAGTAAAAAATGAAATGTCTCATGTAAACCACATAAAGAAATGCATGCACATGCCACAGAAAAAAGGTAGAAAATCTTGCTATGCTGAATGTCAGCTTCTATAAATGTGTGATGTCCATTTTCTTTTCCAAGGATGCTGTTTGTTGTAATGTTTGTGTAAGTCAATGAAGAGGCATTGTGTAACATGAAATCTGCATTACTGAACTCTCTCTGTGCATGTCAGCGCACCCTCTCACATGCACCTGTACATATTTTCTTAAAGGGGCCAGTGCAATAAAACAGAACATAACACTGTTTCCTTAAATTTTCCGAATAATGATTCCCTATACACACTATTTAGTTAACAGGTAAACCATGTATTTGCTAATGAAACATGGAGACAACATAATTAACGTACAACATAATTAAAAGGTTAAATGAAAAATGTTTTTCCTGGACAATTAACATTTAACATTCTTACACTAGATGAAAATACTATTATAACTGTATTTAAATTTAGTCACCTAAGGCAGACAGCATATTTGTGACTGGCCTGGCGAAGAGTGTCGATTGAGAAAACGTCAGTATGCATACGCAGCATGTATATTTTTTGTCCTGTATTTTTTCACAGTGCATTTAAATGCTTATTTAATACTTTAAAGATTTAACAAAGGGAAAAGATCAAGCTCTTAGTCTAGAATAATGTGTAATTAGTTTAATTTTGGTATGTTAATGTCCATCTGGTGACAGCCATTTTAAACACTAAACACCTTTATAACACTAACTCACAAAGTTTTACTAATGTCATACCAACATTTAACAACCTTCATTTATCTTGAACAAGAGAAAGAGAGGGGGAGTTGGAAAGAGAGAGAATAATTTACAGGAAGAAATAAGTTCTGAGGGTCTTCAACAGACACTAAAATGAAAGACAGGCAAGTTCAGTTCTGTGCTCTGACCAGCCATTAACCCTTTGGTTTCCTCTCACATATCATAATGCCAAGCACAGATAGACTTTGACGGAGGCAGACAGGTTGTCATGCACTTTTTTGAGCCTCTAAGAGTCACCAAGGCAATATAAAAAGATTGGCAGATGCATTGGGGTGACGAGGCACCATATACAGTACACAAATGGACTCAGACATAAATATACACACTAAAGTATACATACAAACTTAGACACAATCATACATACACACACAAGACACATATACATGAACTCTCTTAGACAAACATTAGACAAAGACACTGATTTAGACACACACACACAGATTCAGACAAATAAATGTGCACAGACATGCGCACACATACTGGCTCAGGTACACTGAGGCATGTATATAATTTGATGATGGAATGTGCCCTGTGGTGGTAACTTAATTAATTATCATGACAAACAATTTTGCTGTCTTAAGGTGTTTAATTATCATCTAATAATCATTAACTGGCACTGACCCACAGCTTCTCCCTTACAGGTCATCTAAACCTGTGGTATTCTTTACAGTACATTGGGGCCAATTATTCCCAGAAATAAACATTCAGAAATATTATTGTTCTCTTGTTATTTTATTTGTCATAATTGATTGACTAATTTCATCAATGTATTATTTATATTGTATAATTTGACTACACTGCTACAGCTTGTGCAGTGTTGAACTGTCACAGCAATAAAGCACATTAAAAGATATTTCTCTTTAAAATACCTGCTGATTGTTATTTTTGTTCAATAGCTCAAATGTTCTGTTACTGTTTATGACAAAATTGTCATATTTTGAACTATTCCTTTAATCTGCCTTTCAGTCTACAGATGCTTCTCTTAAAGGCCATAGAGTTTTAGGTTCACTTGAGGTCTGCAGTGTCATGCCTGCAGTGGCCACAACATTTTTTTTACCGTGGGTAATTTGCCAATACTGCTAAAGTCAACATATCGCTCAAGACGTTTCTCACCAGTGGCCCCTTCGGTCAACACTCTATACCAATATAGACACACTATAATCCTCATCATAAAAGGCTTATGAATGAACATGTGTAACCCATGTTAAATGTGGTGTCTAGAAAGATAAATAGATAATATAATTGTTTATTGCAATTATACTTATAATTAAAAGACTGAAGCGATCTATTAATATAGATAGCGACCTAATTATGTATAGGAGAAAAGTAATTATTATTAAAATTGAGCACAGAGAATGTGACGTATTGCACATACGCGAGTTGCGTATGACGTAAGCGAATGACTTACTGAAGAACGAGAGATGTGACGAACACGAGAGCGATGGATTGAAAAGGATTAAAACATGTTAATATTGTTTAAAATTCATTTAAATATAGTTAGAAACAAGTTTATAATACTTCATGGTTGATGCTGATGAATCATTTTAGAGCGATGATTGACGATCTGAGTGCCTATGTCAGCTGATTGTAAAGCTTCCCTGAACCTGAAGGTGTTTAACCAACTGTTACAAACGGGATTTGGTGAGTTATCTGTATTTTATGTTCTTTGAAAGATGTATTTGATGTTGGTTTGCCAGTCTTTGTGTACATTTTAAAGATTGTTTGCATATTTTCTCAATGTTAATATGAATTATTGTGAACTGTTAAATGATGTATTCTGTTTAGTTATGAATATTAATTTGCACATCCTCAATATTCTGGTAAGAGGACACTTGTTCGTTATGAAAGTTGAGATGGATGTATAAACAGTTAAAAGAGTAAGTATAGTTTAAAAGGAATTGTATTGAATGTTAATCAGTTGATCAGTTTTTTTGCAGCTTGAGTTGAAATCCCCATCATAGATAGCCACCCAAACTTGAATTCTGATTTCTAAAGGAATTCAGAGATCAGGAAGGATACATCTTTGCTGTGTTAGATGGATGATTCGTTACATCAACTTTTTTTCAGCTGGACACACTCAAAAAATGATTTTTCAGTTTTGTTCACTTTACCTGAACAATTCATGTTGAATTAATGCCATTTTGGCTATTTTTCCTTTTAACATGATTGTGTCATGTTAAA
>JAZGTJ010004867.1:4116-29289 GCA_036877575.1 Botia almorhae
TCTCTCTCTCTCTCTCTCTCTCTCTCTCTCTGTGCCCCCATCTTTCCTCTCTCTCTCTCTCTCTGTTCTGTTCTATGATGAGGGGATTGATGTACCTGCACCTGGCACTGTGAGTTTTGTGTTATAGTGCCGAAGCAGTTGCCAGTAACATTGATGCATGGCCATGAATTATATTACGTCTTGGCAGCTGCTCACTCCTAAATTCATCTTTGTACTCAATGATTTATTTATTACACTGCTTGCACGGCAGCGCTGTATTGATATTCCTCAAACATTCTGGTTAGGGGTTTGTTCTGAAGTCCTAACCCTAAAACGTTAAACTTCTTCAATTCATTCAGCCTGGACCACTTAACCTACAGACATTCAAACGGTTTTGTAGATTATTTAAGCCGGAGGTGTGTCGTCTATTTTTGGTTTACATAAACTTTGCATTTTAATAAATGTAATGCTGAAGTTTGACTTTTTGTCATTGTAACATCTGCTTACGGGATTGGTCTTCTTTTTACATCTCTTTGCATGCTGTTTTGTGATTGGTCCATGTTAATATATAACCATTTAATGCCACCTTTACACAGTCGACTGGAGAACAGCGTTTCATTTATGCACAACTGTAGCCTGAAACCATAAGCTTGCCTAAAACTTTTTTTTTTTGCTGCCTTGCACACATTGCTTTTTTCTTAAAGAAATGCAAATCTTGTTTATTTGTATTTGTCACACTTTTTTTTGCTAGGCCAAATAATACAAAAAGAAAAATGAAACAACCGGAATATAATAAGGATTCGCAACATTGCTTCTGCATGCATTACTGGTTGCGTGGCTGTTGAATCCAATCTTTTGGTCCTGATGCAGTGCATGGCTGAAACACAATGCAGGTAAATGATCTGTGAATGACATGATGTATTCAAAGATATTTCACTTTTTGTCCAGTCTGGGGTGATCTGGTTTCTAAATTCTTCAGGTCTGATGTAGTTTCCTTATTAACAACTAAACGTGGCTGCTTTGTGATGGTGAGACATATTAAAGTCTCGACAAGGGAAAAAATTGAGCCAGGTGACAATTAATAGATTTGCCGTATGTCTACAGAAGATCATGTAGCTACTGGTGGTAAATCAATATACAGGGGGGGTGTAAACTCCAAGAAGACGAGGTCGTCAGCCCATCGGTCTGATTGATCCAGTCGCGTCTGGCGGTACGAGTAGACATGCACAAACAGGGCTCGACACGTCAGACTGCATCGTCTGCAAATCCAATCGCGCTGATATGCGCAGATTTCAGACTGATCGAAGATCAATGCAGATAGGCTGTCAATTTGCAGATAAGTTAGGGTTTTAAATTAGTTTAATAAATTGTATTTATTGCGTACAATATCAGTCAAACGTTTGGACATGCCTGCTCAGTTTTGGTCTCTATTATCATAAAATAAAGTAATAATAGGTGTGGAGTGTGAGAATTATGTGGTGACCCAAAAACGTATAACAAATCAAAACGTTTATTTTAGATTCTTCGAGGTAGCCACCCTTGATAACAGTTGTGCAGAATCTTGGCGTTTTCCCAGCCAGCTTCATGAGTTCCCAGCGTTGGAGTTGCCATATATATTCCTGGCACTTGTTGGCTGCTTTTCCTTCACTGTCTTGTCTAACCTTATCCATTTATAAATAACAATAAGAAAAACTTTAGTTTTAGGAAAGAAATAAATGCCTGTGTCAAGTGTCTTATAGGCCTGAGAAATGTCAATTTAATCAGTTCTGACCAAACCTTTGACTGTTGCTGTATATAATAATTTTTCATTTAAATTTCAGAAGTATTCTCACAAAGGAAAGAAAATCTTTTATCGTTAAGGTCTCAGTTGTTACTCCAAGACTATCCAAGAGATGGAATGGAGAACAAATGGAGACTTTTGTATAAGTTCCAGTGTTCTCAGACTCAAAAGTCAAAATGAACTCACACATTTCTCCTCATAAGTAATGTGCGCTACGCTATCGAAATTGTATAGCTTTATTTCTTCGCTGTTATAAATTGCCTCTGTTTTATTTTTTATTTTTCTGAGGAAGTTTATGAGAAACATCTGAGACAATATGAATATATAAATGGAACAGCTCCAGTCTCGTGAGCGATGAAAGAGCAACCACTGAGCACTCAACCACTCTTGGCTGATAGAAAACTAGTATTTCACCTCTGGGCTGAAGTAAAGTGATATTATTGGCCCTCTGCGGGCCGTAGCCCTGCTTTAATCTTATTGGAAAGGTAAATGCTGTTAAGGAGAGATTTTGCTGGATTTCACTCGATCCTGGTGTGACCTTCACGCTCGCGCTGACTCTTTATTGTGATCGCGGCACAAAGAGGCGGCGGAAGACGGAAGCCCCGAACCGCTCGTCTGCCGCTCTGATAGCCGAACAAAGGCAGCGTGGCCGATGTGCTGGACAGATAGCACAAACACACTTCAATTAAAGCCTGCCTTCCTTCTTAAAGACAAATCAAAGCGGGCAGTTCAATGGCACGACAGGCAGGCACAACACGGGGATAGTAGGAAACAGAGAGTGAGAAGCCATTCTGTCTGAGTGATGAGTAGAGGAGAGTTCAGCGCTCTATTAAAGCTCACTTTAGGTGGAGCAGCTAATTTGAACTGAGAGTGTATCTTGCCTGGCGGCTGCTTTTGGTGATTTCTAGGATTTGTTCTGGGTTTTTTTTGCACATGTCTGTTCTTTGCTAGTTCTTATAGGTGAGTTTATTTCAAAATAGACATTTGGAGTCTTTCATGAAACGATTTGGCTGAGAATACATTTCCTCCCTTTACTTTGGTTTCTTCGAGTGCTTGAGATGATCTATAAGAGTATTGCTATATTCACCTCCTTTCTCTGCGCTGAAATAACTCTTCCGCAGCAGGTATGAATTTCCGAACATGTTCTCGCTGTCAGTACAGATTTAGACATGTCTCTTTCACAGACGTGCCTGCCTTCCCCATGCTAATGTATTGATTTTAGTTTGAAAGCAAAGACGGAAGAAACTTTGTTTTCCGATGTCTGCAATGTTTCTCTCTCGTTGTGCCTTTCTTTCCAAAGAGCCGAGAAATGCACCAATCACGTGCTGAGCTGCATGGGCAGGGTGGAGAGATGAACCAATCACGTGCTGAGCTGCACGGGTGACCAGCCCTGCCAGGACAGTCGAAGTGAGGCGTGATTTTGCACACAGCCCAGTAGGTGCTTGTGGGCTTGCCTTGAATTGAAAGTTCGAAATTGGTTTCACGCAAGGGTGCCCCAGTCATTTGCTGTGCTGAATAGTGGAATTCACTGGATAATTCCAGCATTAATTGATTCTGGAGTCTGAAATAAACAAGCTGGCAAACTGTGCAAAAGTGGAGGCGCCGTCCAGCAGACCTGTTTCCAGAGAAGAGCAAGAGTTGTTGGGACCGGGCATGGGTCCAAGTCATTGTATTAGAAGTCAGCATCATACCTCAAAGTAATGATGGTGAAGATTTGAGTCAGGTTTGAGTTGGTGTAGCTTCGGTCAGGGAAAGTTCTGAACTGAAGTCTGTGATGATTCTATAGTACATAAAACATTCTAAATTTTAACATCTAAAGAGAACGTGTGAAACTCTAGGGTGCTAAGGTGTTGTGGCTGGTTGCCAGGGTGTTACTATGTGGTTATTAAAGTGTTTTAAGTAGCTTTCAGTGTGCTATGCAATGCTATGCATTTGCTTGAATGTTACTAAGGCATTGTTAGGTGGTTGCTAGGTTGGAGTTAAGAGCCAATCACAGGTCTTCATGAAATAAAAACGATAAAAAATGTGATATAGGCAGAAAGAAGTGTTTATGTAGACGCAAATACCACACACTTCTAGAAGATCATAAGAAATTATCAAGGGGAATTATTTTTGTTCATACTTCTTTTTTGAAAATCCTGCATATAAATGATTAAATATACAAGATAGCAAGCTAGCTACACTGTGTTTAACATTAGCTATATTTGAGACGGCTAGTTCTGTTGGACATGACTTGCCTTGTTCCGAGGTTTGACATGGTTTTGTTGTTGGTTGACTGTTTGGTAGCCTTTTCACCAAGTCAAGTCCAGAGTCTGTCTGCTGGTTAAAACAGGGTTTTCTGATGGAGTCCAATTAGTGGTTTGAGTGATCAGGTGTTCCAGGGCTTCAAAGAGTCTCGGTCTCCTGTTTCTCTCACATCTGGAGGGCCACAGGGACTCCCGTCAATGAGACTCAGTGACACTGTATTAGACTCACTTCTTACTCTAATTCCCACTCCACCCATGATCCCCACCAAATGAGTCTGTCTCACAGAGATTACGCGCGGAATGGTGCCGCCGCCAGCATTAAATCACTCAAGGTTTTGACGGCCGTTTCGAGGTACGAATGCTCCACAAGGACACTGGACCTACTCCGATTCCACTCAGGGAGTGTTGTATCAACACAACATCATTGTTTCAAAAGTTTCATTTTGTTGTAGTACGATTCTTAAAGTCCGCATGAACAGGAAGTAATGGAATAATGGAGCACGTAACTTTTCTTCAACTGGCAATTGATTGACTATAGAGAAGTAGGTGTTTCATAGCTCGCAGCAGGCTGACCATTGGAGGGGAGTGGTTAAAGACTCTGGCTCCGCCCAAGCTGTCAGGCTGACATCAAGCTGAGGGGCTACCGTTTCGGAGGGGAAGTATTAATTTTCGAATTTTTATTAGGGATTGGGAGGGTACATGAATTTAAAATAAAGATGTGCACAGATAAATTTATGCTATAAAAATTAATAACAAAAAAAAACATTGCAATATTCCATTAAAAAATATAAAAATAGTTGTTTTTGATTTCATGGTAACTTTAAATACCAAAAGAAATCTGTCCGTGACAAGTACTTCAGCCATGGCAGATGGGTCGTCCTGCACATTGGTAATGAAGGCATTATTTGCCCTCTTTACTGGGGTGGATGGTGGTTGGTAAGAATCTGTGGAGAGGAGGTGTCCTGCTGAACGGATGATAAAGAAGACTCCAGGCACGGACACGAGAGGGCAGATTGGAGGAGAGCGCAGCAGGGCTCTGGGAAGTGAACCTGGATGCTCCCCATGGAGGAAAGGGAGATCTGGAACGAATGGCCGACATTTACAAATGAGTCTCTTCATCGCCACATGAGGGAATTTTGTCCCAGTCAAAGAACTGCTCGATCCTGCCCACATCCATAAAAAGCAGGATAAGGGAAGGATGTGCGCCTGAGCTTGGTGCCCAAGGCAAGTGACAGAGGGCATTCTTAACTTCCCTCTTTCCTTCATTGCTGCCACATGAAATTTGAATTGGAAGGATTTGTCATGCAGACATTTCAGTGGATGATGGCAGGGTAAAAACGTCCAGCTCTAGTCACACTTCCTTTGTGCTTTCTTAAAGGCATAGCGCACCAAAAAATGTCATTTTTTATTATTATTGTGACAAATGGTTGTCATTCTATACTTACCGTCATGGTTTTACAAACCTGTATGCTGTTCCTTTCATTGTGGAATACAAAGGAAGAAAGTTCTAGTTCTTTTTAAACATACAATGGCAATTCCATACATGGTGACCACCTCTGACGTGTTTTCAAAAACACCATTTACAAAGCGTCCATGTGACTCATATATTCCATGTCTTTGAACCGACAGCTCACTATAGTCATGAGTTGTATGGGCTGTTTTATTAAACTTTTTGTCCTTTTTGGGCCTTGACAGAGTCAGTATAAGCTTTGGTTGTTTTGGAAAGGAGAAAATACATTTTCCTTTTTGTATTCTGCAGAAACATACAGCAGAAAATGAGTTTGGAATGATAGGAGGGGTAAGTAAATAATGATAGTATTTTTATTTTGGGGTGAACTATTTCTTTAGTCTGTGACAACCCTATTTGTTTTGTTTTCATTCTTTTCTTTGCGTTGTGTAGCTAACAGTCTCTTTCTCATCTCTTAATAGAGGTTTGCTTTTGCTCGCCTTATAAATCCAAAATATTAATATTACAATTTAGCAGCGTGTCTGATAATTGTTTTCCTTTCGTTTTGCATCGTTCAGCACTGGCCTCCAGCGAGCGTGCCTTCCCGCTCTCTGTTTTGCGCACAGACCTTGGCACATCACAGCCAAGGCTAAGCTGTCAGGCTGAAGGGAGAGATGGTGGAGGGAGGGAGGTGACACTGACCATCACCGGCATTTTTTTTGTTTTGTTTCGTTTTTTTAGCCCTAAATGATGACATCCTCTCAAAGAGCAGTTTCATTTCCATCCCGTGCAGTGGGACCTGGCACCAGCAGCAAACCAATCTCACTAAGTGCCAACACTCTTCCTTCCCCACGTCACCGAGCCCCCCTCCCCCTGCACATCCTCTGCCTGCGACTGCTCTGAGAGGCCGGGCTGTGAAAACAGAAGGTCCAGACGGAAAGGCTGGAGCTCATCCACTCACTCTGCTCTTGATGGCTAAGATTCAGTGCTGTGAGATGGGGATAATTTGTTTCAAGAGGCCTCGAAGTGTCTGGGACTCTGGGAGGAGCCCCGCAGGCGAATCAGCACGCCAAGCCAAACATTGACCACCGGCTGGAAAACATCTAAGCTGTTCTGGATCAATTCAGAATTGATCGTAGCACAACTGTATGTATAATGTAGGCTGTTGGGCGGGTAAGACTGGCTGTCTGTCTGCCTGGTGCTGGGAAGGCAAAATGATCTGCCCACACCCTTTAAAAGCATATTATGGGAAAGGGCAAAGGGCCTGAGGAGAGTTTTAAATGAGCAGTAAATGGATTCCATCTCACACGGTTCCAATTCAGATGGGTTCCAAGCGTGCTGACACGGGTTCTGCGCATCTCGCCGACCTGTACACCACGTCCCATCGCTTTCTGTTGAGTCGGCAGGATGGTGGCCAAAAGCTCTCACGGGCTTAGGGGGCACAGCACAGAACATCATGAGTATTGAATGGCCGTGGCGGGGCACACGCACAGGGGCTGTAACAGCAAGTTGGCTGTGAGTGGCCTTCCTCTTCCTCATTTGGGCAGCCCGAGGAGGCCACATGCAGGGATTAATAGGTAGTTGACTGGAAAGCAAAGCTTTTTAACCCTGCTCAGGGACTCGTAGAGCAGCACCACACCACGCCAGCAGATGCCAAGTGCAGCTGTCAGGAGCCAGAGTGCTTTTGTTGTTCTCTCTCTCGCTCTCTCTCTCCCTGCTCTTCTCTGTGCTCCTCTTCACCAACTCTGTAACCGTTTCCAGACCGTTTTTGGCTGAACTTACAAGCCACTTGAATAGTTTGGAACTCACTCTGCCATTTCTCTTCCCTCTAAAAGCCATCTGCAGGATTAATCATTTTAGTGAATGTTATAAAGTCTTATGTTTAATAGTTATATTTCTTATCCCTAATGAAAAGACCAGCATGGAGTATGTTTCGGATGCTCTGCCAGGCATTTTTAACTAGCTTGAGTCTATTTTGGTTAACCAGCTTCATCAGATGTTTCACTGCTGGTTGACCAGCATTTTTTTGTGTTGAGCACAACTTGACCATCTAGTAAACAAGCCCCAAATCAACACTGAGTCATGCTGGTCTTTTCAGCAGGGACACATTTGAAAACTTGTTTATTTAAAGAACACAATGTTTTGATGAGTTCTTACTCCAGCTTTAATGACCTTCTCAACTTTAGATGTGAAAGAAGATTTCAATGTTTCTTTTTTTGCCGTCTGATAATATCTGAGCACAAGCTGTATCTGTTTTTATCCATTTTAATGCAAGCCTCCGAAAATGTGTAAACTGGCACCCAATGATGTGCTTGTTTTTAATGAGCTGTGTGTGAGAGATGGAGAGCTCCATGGCTTACTCTTTAGTCCTTGACCTTTTCTCATCCCCCACTGACTCTCGCTCGTCTCTGTTATACCCTCACACCTTCATTCTCTGTTCATTTATCCTCTCATCTCGGCTGTCCCTCCCCGCGCATCACTCTCTCCTGCGTCTAATTGCATTTCAATTCGCCCTAAGGGATGCCTGGGTAGTTCAATCCTCTTCCCCCGGTTTCCCTCAAATCCATTTGCACCCTGCCCCGGCCAGGTCAGTTTCACGGGTTGCCCTGCAGGAAATATCAGATGACCTCACTTTCCAGTTGAGAACAGGGTATCGCGGGGAATAGAATCAGTTAAAAAGCTCATACCGCCCCCCACCCTCATATCCATCTGCCCCTCCTGCATGAACTTCCTGCTCTCAAGTGTAGAACAAGGTCAAATCATGTAGTGTGTAATACCGAGCACACCAGCAGAAGTTTGAGAATATACACAAATTCGCCTTATTCGCTATTCAATCTAATGGCCATGTAGCATCGTTTTTTTTAGATCGTTCTATATAAAGTAAACAAATATCTCATGTGCTCGAATACGTTTTTTTAACAACATTTATTTTGTGCTCCGAAGGCTTTCTGTAACCCATTTTCTTACTCCATCATATCTGGGACTTTAGAACAGAATTCAACACAGGAAAGCATGAAAGTTAGTCTTGGAAAAGTACATAAAACAGCATGTGGGTTAAAAGAATGAGGTTGACGTGTGCGCAGACTCATGCTACGAATCTGTTTGATCAGTTTTTACGAGTCACTTTTTTGTTTCAGAGACCTTTAAATGAAACCGTCCCAAAGTGTCGCATTAGACTTAATAGGATATTAGTATTCAAATGGAGAAGCCTGCTCCACTGAGAATGTCTGCGAGCTTTTTAGTCTTTGTCGGCATGGGAACGGAGCGATGCGTTATGGATGGTGTTTGGAGACGGGTGTCTGATGGGTGCTGGGATAATGCCAGTGAGATGTTTATCTCCACTTTAATGGAAAGCTTATGGTTGTTTCAAGTGATCAGTCCTGTCACTTCAAAACTGTGAGGTTTGATGTTCTCGTCGCCTCTCCTTACCCGCATCAATCCATGCGACAGAGGTAAAAGGTAGCGACAACAAACAAGCGAGTCACGGGTCAGCCCGGGATACGAGTGTACTGCGATTGGAACAAACACATCCTCGGCTGTCTGCCGCTACGACCGGTGTCTTGTGCATGAAAGAAATGCGACGGTATTTGCATTTATCAAATCGGCTTTCCTGTCACCTCTTGATTTATAAAAAAAACGGATTGGGTAAAATCGTGTTTTCCCCACATTACACTGTTATTGTGTCAATTTTCCACATCAGAAACAAAGGAAAGGAAAGGTATGTGTCATATTTTATTTCAAATTGCCAGACGTTTTCCTATATTCACACTGGACCCGCCTGCCCTCGCCGCTGTTGGCCGTGACAGTTTGAATGAAAAGTGAGGTGCTTGTTCCCCGGTATTCTAGCAGCGAGGCTTTCTTCAAATTGAATCAGAAGATGTGCCAACCAGGTTCTCATTTACCTGTTTGGAAACGACACATTTGCCCTCAGACAGAAGCAGAAGAGGACATGGGGGGAAAAATGTAGCATTGTTTGATGTAAGGCAGTTCTCCTGGTAGAGGTGACACCTTTTAGCATATTAAGAGCATTTTAAACAGGTGCGGGTGGACGCGGGTTCCAGTAATCAGCTTTTCTGATGTAAGCTCCTGATACATGGATTTTTACAGACTCTCTAATGTCAAGGTCGTCCTTTCCTTTGTAGTAGTGGTAGAAGGAAACAGGCACATGTATAGACAGCTCAGTGGCACATTGTTCTTTGTGTAAAAGGTTATTCGTGACCTTTGACTTATAGTGTATGTAAAGCCGCGTGTGTCTCTGCGGGACTGCTTTTACTCAAAGGCATTTGTGCAGAGCAGTTGCGTGCATCAGCAGTACCTTCAGTACCTCCTCAGCAGATCACCTGCCTGGACAACAATGAGAGAAAGCAAGCCAGAAACCCAGCAAACAAATTTAGGTTGTAGAAACGTTTCCCTAACATTTCCATTAGGTTGCAAAAAGTTTATTTTGAAAGTTCTAGGAGTGTTTAAAATGTCCAGTTGTTAGATGTTGTTCTAACTTACTGTAATTGTAACTGTAAGAACGTTATTCAACTTCAATGTTTTTTTAACGTTACTCCAACTTAAGAATATTGTCTTTACAATTTGATATATAACATTAAAAACCTTCTACTTATTGTAAAAATGCTTTTGATAACTTTTAATAAGTTTAGATAAAGTTTAGAGAACTTTGAGAGAACTTTTAGAAAACGTTAGCCAACGTTCTGTAAATGTTCCCTGTTAGCTGGGAAGTTGCTTTGAAGATTTTTTTAAATATGTTAAGTGTCTCTGGAGCGGTACAGATCAGCAATGAAGTGCCGGCTGTAATGTCAGTAGATAGATCTCAGAGATAGATGACAGCTGCTAGCTAGACGTTGACGCACCATCAACGAACAGTTGCACGCTCTTGACAACTGTGGCCAATCAACCCGAAAGTGAGCTGGCCGCTCATTATAACGCCAAACAAACTTTGTCTCTCGCAGATGTTTAATGGCGCTACGTCTGTTTTTGTTTGTTTTTTTGCCGTAAGGTTATTGCACCTTTATGGTTGATTGGGGGGTTGGAATAATCCTGGACATCTGTTCGGGGAGTGGGTGGGGCGGGTGGGGGATGCCTACGTTAGTCTTTTATTTACTGGACCGGGCCTCCTGGCATCCCCCCTCCCAGCACGGAGGTCGGCTTGTTGACTTTTAATGGGAAAGCAATGAAGAAGAATCTCAAATGGCCCTCAAGGTCAATGAAGGAGCTTCTGCCCTGCTATCTTTAAAACTAACACGACTCCCAGGCACAGCTGTCCATTAGCAGCACGCACCAATCAGATTCAGGAGCAGCTTTAGAAAGAGTGTTTTCTTAACCGCATGCATTAACTGTTTTAATTGAGTGTTTAGTAAGGCACAGTGTTCTTTTAATTAGAGAAACAAATGAATTGCTTTTTACTTGGGTAGTTTGTGCGGGACTTGGACATCAGCATGGAGATACCGCTTGCAGGTTTTACCGCATTAAAATTTAGCAACTGAGCTCCACTTTCAGTCTGGAATATTCCTTCTTTACCTGCAGCCACACCAGGAAGTGTGTAGCGTTGATGATGGAGAGAATCTCTCTCCACCTCTTCAATTCTCCGTGGTCATATTCCAAAGCCTCTCGCTCTCTTTCCCTCCGGCCCTGGTGACAGAGGAGCAGAACGTTAATCAGAACAGCCCTATCTCTTAGACAGCACCTGCGGGCCATCGTGCCAGCCCGAGCGTTCGCTGTGTGGGCACTGCCAGTCTTGGCACTCTGGTACCTCCAGGGAAAGCTCCACTGCCAAGTGTGACAGGATTAAACCATAGAGTTCTAGCCAGAGTTGAGCGGCTTCTAACTATAAATATACATTACACCTCCCATGGGCTACAGCATCAGAATACGGCTTTAGTAGTTAGGAATCAAGTAGAATTTAGGCTATTATTGACAGGCTTACAGGGTTTAATTAGTTTGGTAAATAAAATCTTGTCAGCCTCGGATGTGTGTAGATATTGAAATTGATTGTAGGGTGATTGATTTAGATTACTTTACTTAAACCGCTCTGTCTAATGCTCTGGAAAGCATGCGTATTGATCGAACGGTTATTTTTTTAAGAGAAAATAGTGACCACCAACTTTTTTCGGTTAAAAATAAAACAAAAATCAGTTATTGACAGCTATTAACAATTAAATCAGTGTTCAACACGATCTCCTTACCCCAATTCACAACGGTAAGTTTATAATAATGATTTGTAATTTAAGCTGTCAGGTCCGATTTCTCAGGAAATGTCTGTGTGACTTAATTTGACGTAAGAGAAGTACATAAAGCAATTTCATGTTTCAAACAGAGATGGCGATGGAGAGGCATAAATGACGGCTTTTTAAGTGATAAATAAATTGCATCTTTTGTGTGAATCTCGTGAAATGAAAAACCTGTTGCTCCCAGGAACAGAAAACAATAGTCAATTCTGCTCTGTTTAGCTGTGATAAATCTGTTGCATCTGCATAAATAAATACAATCATAAACTTGTTTAAATAAAGCAGAGTGAATCTTGTTTGATAAGCGATTACTCATCACTTCCACAGAAGAGCCGCTGATGTCGCCGTCATTTGATTTGTCAGCAACATCAGAATTGTAGCGTTTTACATTTGCGGAAGCCTTGTACAGCCATTCATTCCGTTTCATCTTCATTCACCCAGAACAATGCGGTAAGAGCAGAAATAAACAGATTCCCGCCTGATGGTATAATCTGAGTCCCTCCGCATTTCCTGCCGTCTTTGTATGAGCGAATGACAAATGCCCTCGGTGAGAAATGAATGGCTCGCTGTCACAGGTAATCATGAGGTTGGTTGTCAGTAGCCGGTCTGCTTTCATTTCCCATGATTAGCTTTGTGAAGGAATGATGGGATACGTTTCACTCATGCACTTGTCTCTTTTGTTGGGTGACGGTGATGACTGGGTTAACACTGGTACCAGAAATCGCATCATCTACCGCTGTGCTTGTTATGCGTCCCATGAAGTGACTTCTCTTCTGATACAGCAATCAGCAAACAGTCGTTCATAAACAATAGGGTCAGACTGTGAAGTGTTTGTATTTGTTTTATTTAGATATTCAGACGGTGATTTTCTGCACTTCAGTCTGTGTTTCAAACATCGAGCTGTCTGTTCTATCTGATGAGAGTTTGAAGGGCAAGTGTGCCGTTTGGGAGAATGTTTCCGTAATGTTTCCATTTGCAAGTGACAGAAACTTTTCAACATTATTTTGAAAGTTTTAGAGACGGTCAAAACGTCCAGTTGTTTTAGACATCATATTAACATTGTTTCTTGATTATAATAGCTTGGTTTAAACATTTTTTGATGATCACATTTAAAACGTTCCACCAACGCAAGAACAATGTTTTAAATATGATATATAACGTTAGAAAAACTTTTAGATAATGTAAGCCAACGTTCTAAGAACGTTCCCGGTTAGCTGGGAACGTGTGTTTATTTTGTAATGGCGCACGCAAGAAAAACATTTCTCACCAAATTCTTCCAAAGACCAAAATATCTAGACAATTGTTTTTGATATTTTAAATATAATAATTTCTTAATTGTTTAATGTTAATTTTATACCTCTGTACTCTTACTGTGCTGCATGTCACCGCACGCTCCCTTATTTTTGTTACTTCAATTTAAAAAAAAACACAAGATCTCGATTATGTCTCCTGATCTGAAAGATCAAACCGGGAGTGGTAAAATCATCCTGTAAAATTAACAACTGTCTTTATTTCTGTCTCTTCTTTCTGCAGGAAATTGCAGCATACTTGATAACATTTGAGAAGCACGAGGAATGGTTGACAACATCCCCTAAAACCAGGTGAGAGAGTTCATCCATCAATTCGCAATTAGGAATCCGTTTTACCCAGAATTCCTAGCTTTATCATCAGGAGGCCCAGACGAAGCCATTAGCTCCAGATCCCCCTAATGAAGTAGTTGAGAATCTCTGCCTTCTTAAAAGTTGGGTGTTTGATATGGGTGGACATTGATGGCAGTTTCACAGGGTTTACTTCTTTTTGGAGCTAGCCTGACAGGTAATGGATTATTAATGCAGACTAATAACTCCAAATAGCCTATTAGCAGAGCTCTTAGCTCAACGCTCTGTCTCATCTCTGCTGTGAGTGTGATGGTAATGTGTTCATATCTAACAGCGAATTAAATGGCCGCCAATAAATGCAGGTGTGAACCGAGGGCTGTCTAGGTGCTCACAAAGAGATGGAAGGATGAGGTGTTGACTGACGGTGAGGAGAGAAAACTGAGCACGTGTAGTCTGTGAGCAGGTGTGTGTGTGTGTGTGTGTGTGTGAAGCGATCTGTCATCAGGGTTTTTGGCTGATAGCTCACCCTGGGGTGTGATGCAGCTCTGGTGAATCTACATGCTTCCAGTCCTCACAAGAGCTGGATTTGTGTATTTATTTATTTTTATTTTTAAGTAGAATATCGATGTACTTTATTCGCTGTAAGCCAGGCTAGCAGGTGTGCTGGAGTGGCACTCGGCTAGCATCAATGATGCGGTGAACAGTTCTGTTTTCAAGAGTTTTCACATTGTGACATTGTTTCTGTGACAATTTCACGTTTTCCTCTAATTCTCACTATTGTAATGTGGTTGTGCTGCCATTTATGCTGATTTAAAAGTAAGAAAAAGGACTGTAAAGCGGTTCATTTATTTATTATCATGGAGTTTGTGTACTTTGTTTCAATTTATGCAGATTTATGCTGATTGTAGTAAAAAAGAAATAACTCTATAAGTATAAGTGTAAGCATAAGTGTTATTTTAATATATCAGAAAGTAGTATATAATGGTAGGGAGAATTATCAGTGAAAATAATGGTACCATTATTGAAGAAAAACAATTCTTCATTTTTTGTAATGAGAATTGAGGGGTGAGACATGTTTTGTATCATCAAAATAATGTCACAATGTAAAACTGTGTCTTAAATGCCGACAGATTTACCCAAATTTAATTAATCCTCAATTGCACAATGTCAAGGATCTTATTAAGTATTATTTTAAGAAGCTTATAGTGTGGGCATATCGTGTATGTGTGTTTTTCCAGGCCCTCAGGTTAAGCCCTCCAGTCTCCTGTTCCAACCAGATTGTAGAAACAGAGCAGAGCTTTCTCCATCTCACCTATTTCCAGAGTGAAGTCCCTCTTCTCTCCCAATTAGAGAGAGTCGTTCTCATACTATTAGACAGCTCTGAGTCCCTTCTCCTCAGTGCCAGACAAACTGCTAACTCTCACGCTTTCCTCAACTCTGGGCACTGGAAGCGACGGCCACCGTTGTAGCACAGAAAAACTAAAGCTGATGAGAGATCTCAGCGCCCAGTTCACACTGTGTTTAACGCACTGGGGGGAATTCAGAATGAATGAATGACACCCACTGATAGCGCCTTTTATTTGCATGCGCTGTCTGCATCGTCTCCGTGTCTGATTGACTAACTTCGTTAATTGCAAAAAGTGCTGAGTGTTGTGTAACAAGGGTTTGTGCTGTACAGAATCCCAATGACTTCATTAAAAAAAAATCACAGCAGCTTTTTTAGCAGCTTGTTGAACTGGTTCGCAAATGGTTTGTGGATAAGATACTAAGCTGAAATATCACACACAAACGTGGCACAACTGTTATGTAAGTTTGCCCCACTTTGCTCTCTCTTTCTCTCTCTCTCTCTCTCTCTCTCTCTCAGTCTGTCTTTTCTCCATCCCTCTTCGCGCCACCCTGTTGTTATTAACAATCCTAATTCCTGTGCAAATGGACTTCACATACTCCAACTTCCACCCAATTTTTCCCTCTGCCTCCATCATGCCTGTAAGGGACATTGATAATGGTTGGACATAAAGCAAAAGCCAATTATAAGACATTTCCTTGTGTAATTGCTGGAGATGAGTTGAAGACCCTCTCGGCTTTTATCTCCAGAACAAAAATTGAAGCCATGAATAAAGTGTACATCTCTACACTCACTCATTATAGCCCATGCGCGGCGTAATGTGTATTATCACTGGCTGAAAGGAGGAGATCTCGTGCAGTCTGCATGCGGTGGAATGCTGGAGCAGTGATTACGTGCTATGGAACACGCTGTGGGCATGTGAGGTTTACAATGGTGACCAGACTGCAGTGGTTGTTAAATTGGAGCTATGAAATTTTGGTTCATGTCTGTTAGCAGTGAGGTCATCTCTGTGCTAGCGAATTCCTAAAAGTTGACAAAATTAGCTTTAATATTTTTCTCTGCCAAGAAAATGAAGCAAAATATTGGTCGGCTTGAGTCGTCTTGTGTGTGTTCCTGTAGCTCAGTTGGTAGAGCATTGTGTTAGCAGCGCAAAAGGTTGTGGGTTCGATTTCCAGGTAATGTACTAACCAAATGTATAACTTGAATGTACTGGAAGTCGCTTTGGATAAAAGCGATGCATGTAAAAGTAAATGTATGAATGCAAAGAAATTGGTATGTCCCGCCCCCACTCTATGCCACCTGCCCCTGACAGCCAATAGCAATTAGCAAATCATGGTTCATGGCTGTGACATAGATGAAAGCCTACTGGCTATTTTCAAAAAGAGGCAAGCCTTTGAATTTGTTGTTTCAGTGGGACATATATCAACACAGGCAAGAAAACTGTGCTTGTCAAGTTATTTTTGAGGCATTTTTAAAAGTTTTGGTGATTTTAGGCTGTGAGGAGAGATCTTTTAAAACTGTCCAGACACTCTCGTAGGCAAGAATGAAACGGTTTTGATGAATGTTGTTGTTTATTGGCATGTATTGTTTCGTTCAGGGTATTATTGAAAGAGAGACTGAAAAAGAAGGAGAAAAGAAATGCATAATGACAGCAGTGCTTTGACTGACAGCTACACATTTTGATCCCGGAGGCCGAGGTAAAGTGGAGGCCAAGGTTTAAGGGTTACGAGAGAAGTGGATAAGGTTAAGAGATTTTGCAAAAGCATGCCATTTGCTCCTCCTCCTTCCCGGCAGAGGCCAACCGCTCTGAGGCGCCAGGCTACAGGCTCTGACTCTGCCTCTAGCCAGGCCAGACCGAAGAGATGAAGGAGGCAGAGGTCAATGGGCCATGGAGAGTGTAATAGCTAAGCAGGTGGCCATGCATGTATGGAGGCATAGCCTGGAGCTCTCGATCCACACACATACGCACTCAAACACGTACACACAGAACAAACATGTGAGGGGCGAGTCTGTGAAAAGACAAAAGGAATATTCTATTTGTATTACCAAGAGATAAGACTCCACAGAGAATCACAACAAACATAGAGTTCTCATCTGAAAGAAAAAACACGCTACATGATGAAAACACGGTTCAAACTGGGGAATAAACTCGGATTAGTCTACATCGTACGCCGCCGATATAAAAGAAGTTGTTTTCGGAATTATTAAAGATAGCTGAGGTTTAGCGATGCGTCTTTAAATAATCACAGGGAACGCTAGCGAGAAAATACCGCAGCTCTGTGATTGATGTGCTAAGTTCCCTTTTGACAGGAAGTGCAACAGTGGTTGAAATCAATACGGGCGCTCTCACGCCGGCCGCTGGAACAACAGTACAGCTAATTCAGGCCGTACCTGTCAAAGCCCAGAAAATCTCGCACGACTCCAGCGCGCCGCACTTTAATTTACACCGGCGGCCACCTCCTCTTCCATTTCTATTAAAGGAGAGCTCTGCATTAAGTGTTAATGAAAGCCGGGCCGCCTCGTGATTTAGGTGAGCCCGAGTCGAAGCCCCACAGCGCTGACTCCGTGAAAAAAGCCAAATTCACACAATCACATGCACGCTCTCTTTAATGAGAAACTCTCTTTAGTCTAGACCAGAGAAATAAGATTATTAGAAGTAAACCACAGAAGTACTTGATCTCAAATAGCGCTCGCAATTCACTGTGTACGGAAAACATACTTAAGATGTTAAAGAGATTCTCTCTTTGTAAGCAGACAGCAGTTTCTCCTTCTTTTCGCACAGGCTTTGGTTACGCTGAATGTTTCGAACCACGTCCAGTAACGCTTGGTTTACATGATGGCGCGCTCCGTTCGGTTTGTTCTGCGTAAATACAGTTCAAGCTTTGTTGACCAGCTCCCCTCCAGCCTCTTTGTTTATAAGCTGATTGGAGATGGAAGTACTGGCTGATTTATAGACTAAACTTGGTTCCAGGATCGAGTTCATTAATGTGTGAGGGCACCTGTCCTTCATGCGCCGTGTTGGCTGGCCTCAGGTTTACGTCATATGTTTTTTGGAAGGAGTCCAGCAGTACTGTACTCTAATTATTGCCATCCCACACCTTAGTCCTTGACTGGAAATAGTACACACTTATATAAAATACCTGCAGAACGCTCACTTTGCAAAAAGACAAGCACAAACAGTCATGTTAGTACTAAATACACAAATATATATTATAATATGTATATATTATAGTTTCTAATAGTGAGACTGATGTAGATAATGTATGTGTTCTTGTAACTCAGTTGATGGCTAGCATGGCTAGCATGGCTAGCATGGCTAGAAGCACTGGTCATGGCTTTCATTTTTCGGGAAGGTGTGTACTGGTACCACATGTAGCTTTAATGCACTGTATGTCAATTTGGATTGTCTGCCAAATGCATAATATAAATCCATATAAGAATGATGACTTATTTTCCAAAAACACATAGACATTCATGTATTATGTCACATCTGAAGGATTGTGTCTTTACAGTCTAATGTTTCCATCTATACTGAGTCTTCAGGTCCCACACAGACTGCAGGGTGAGCGCCCCCTGCTGGCCTCACTTCACAGCTCTGTTGGCAACAGCAATGTTTGTTTTCCCCAGAATTTTAAATGTATCTTTCTCTAAATGGTATTTAAAAACGTGTCAGTTCTCTAAGTGTAAAGTTTTCAGCTCGAATAAGCTGTAAAGTGGACAGGAGTTTATACCGATAGTCAAAAGTCTGTCTACACAAGACCGCTTGTGCATTAACTGCTACTCAATGGCTCCAACAGTAGTGAATTAGACAGCGTTGACTAATGTTCTCTAAAAGTTCTCAAAAATGTTCTTGCAGTAACCTTAGTAGAACATTTTGTAATGTGTGTGTGTGTGTATGTGTGTATATATATATATATATATATATATATATCTCAAAAGTGTTACTCCTAAGTTGTCAGTGGAACGTTTTAAAAATGTTAGAGCTTAAAAAGTTTAAATAACTTTTTTATTTCTTTTAGACATCCCAAAAAGATTTAGATTTTTTTTACTTAATAGAAACATTACGGAAATGTTCTTAAAACCTAAAATTGTTAGCTGGGTCCCAGTTTGTGTGGAGATGATACTTGTTTTTAGCTATTTATATCTGAATGCACTGTAGTTTCTATCCAGTAAAAGTACATGCAGTAATTTTGGATGTACTTTCCCTTTAATGTTAATTTTCAGAGCTGCTAGTCATTCCCTCAACTGTGAGATTAGTTTCACATTAGTTAGTCTGTGTTTTTCTTTGAGCATCATATGGCAGCTCTTGTTTTTGGAGACTGAGGAGAGGAGAGAGAGAGGGGTTAGAATACAAGAGTTAGGTCGGACGCTCTCTTCCTGTTGAGCTTGCTATTGCTTTCTATATTAAAGGTATCAAACAATAATTAGATCTCTTCTGGGGACCTGCAGTGACACTGGAGACTGCCACCTCTGTAGACTCATGCAGTATGTCTCCTCCTTTCTCTCTCTTTTTTCTCTATCAATTTATCAATCCTCTCTTTCTCCCCCCGCATCCCAGCATGCACTTCAGCGCAGATCCCAGCAGAGTACTCCAAAAGACACAGCTTTGATTAAAACCTAAGGCAACACCACCAGCTCAGTGGAAATGCTTGAGCAAAGACTACACAAATGAGCGCACAGACCCGGCCGCACTAACAACAACAGAGTGCCATTAAATCAGCACACTCCAAACTGACAATTATAAACTAGAATGGTGCTCTCGTGTTGAGTGGATTTATGTGTTTGTGGTTTTGCATGTGCACTTGTGAGAGTGTGTAGCTCTGTTCCAATACCCGGCTTGCTGCCTGATGCCTACATAGAAAGCTGTCTTCTAAGGCAGCCAGTGACTGATTTGGAATGCTCTGCCTAGGAAGCGATTGTTTATTATTTAAATAGTGCTACTTGGAAGACGGCTGGTTTTAATACAGGCATTGCAAAAGATATTATCTAAGCACTAAAAAGTATCGAAATTTGCAGCACACGCAAATGATGTGTTGAAAGTCCATTTTTATTTGTTTATTTTATAATTTTTACGAACACTTTGAGTATTGATTGAAATATGTTTATTTATAATTACCATTTCTATCACTTTGTTTGTCATTTCTGATTTTTCTCTAAACTCATTGCAATGCATTGTGGGATTGCTTTCTGAGCAATAAAGACTGCCATAAAGACGCGATAATGCCTTACAGTTTGGTGAAACTGAGGTGTCTTAGGAAGCAGCATAATTAAGTTGCCTAACTTTTGCAACAGCCTCTGTGTCATGAACATGACTATAATGGCTGCCTACGGAGGCAGCTTACTGTGTTTTGGAACAGAGCGCCTGTGTGTGTGCTTTTTACTGTATGTCATCAAACAGTAACCGAGTGCCACTGTGCTCAGTGTGTTTGGTGAATGTGTGACAGGGCATCCGACTGAGAGCTTGCCTAATGTTTCATGACAACTGTGGGCTGGTGCCTGCTAAGACAGACAGTAAAGGAAAACCAGAAGCATATTCAATGCAAGTATGCAAACACGCATGTGGATGCTTAGCCAACACATAAGTATGCAGTCACATTATAACAAGCCTAAATACTCGAAGGTGTGATGGATTTATCATCATATTTCTGCACTATTAAACTGGATGCTGGCTAGCTATAAAGTGGAATTTGCTTGCTTCGACAGTAAGGCTCTGCTGGTAAATGTCGTAACTACCACCATCTGGTTTCTGAGAGTGTCTTTCTGCATTGACAGCTGGTTAAAATTAGCCGTTTTTTCTTACAAAATAATGCGTTGTGTAAGTTAAACATATATCACGACTGTTTCATTATAACATGGTTTTGTCAATTTAGAAATTGTATTCGTTGCTTGGTTATAAAAACATTGTTTAAACAATTTTCAAATTCTGTCGTTTTTTTTAACATCGAAAAACTTTCTACTAAAGTTACTGCAAAAACTTCCATAAACTTAAGAGAACTTTGAGGAAACGTTAGCAAACATTTTTGTAATGTTTCCTGTTAGCTGGGCAGCAGCTTGGCCCATTAGCCGAAAACCTCTATAACCTTCACCAGGTAGTGATTAAAGTCTAGCCAGACTGACGTCAATGCCCTCATCCATCCACGTGCCCTGAGAGGACACAATGCACCACAAAAGAGCTGCCAAGCCTGGGGCCTGACCAAGGGCAGCTGTGCCACCCACTGGCCCCCTGGGCAAGAGCCACTTACACCCTTGAGGAAGATGTGGAAGAGAGAGTGAGAGAGACAGGGAAAGAGAACGAGGACAGAGAGAAAGACAGACAAGTCAATTGGAGGAGAAACAGAGTGGATGAAAAATGGAAAGGGGAGCGAGAGTGAAGATGATGGAGGGATAAAGCGGAGGAAAATGGAAGCGTGTCGATAAGAAGAAAGCCGAGTGAGTCAAATGGAGATGGGCTGAGGTATGATGGATGTGGTTTGAAGGAGGGAGGAGGCATCAGAGAGCAGGTAGGAGAGAGTGCTAAAAAGAAGCAGAGACAGCAGAAAAATGCAGAACGTCAGGATGGATTGAGATGGAGACTGACAGACTGGAAAAGAGTCACATGGTTTCAGGCTCGTTTAGGGAAACACGTCCTGTCAAGAAATGAGCTGCGGAGCTCCACGCAACACACCAGTATTTTAAAGAGGGGAATGCATCCAAACGTGATACTCTGTCATTGTTTCCTCACCCTTCTGTTGTTCCAGTTCTGTATGAAGAGAAATCTTAAAGCAGAAAGACGTCACTTTTCTCGTTATAAATAAAACAAATCACTTATTGAGCAACTATATGACAGATCAGTGTTCAAAACACTTAACCTTACCCGATAAACAACATAAGCTCATAATAATGATTTATAAATTGAGCTGTCGGGTCCGATATCCCGGGAAATGTCAGTTTTAGTTTGGCTTCATTTGATTTGAATGTACGTACACCAGTTATATAAAGTAACCTGCACTTTTAGGTTTCGAACAGAGATGGCGACAAACAGGGCAAAAGTTACCGATTGCAGCTTTAAAGACATTACATCAAATAATGTTGAAGCCTTCAAAAAGGATGCAAAAGCACCAAAAAAAATGCAAAAGTGCTCCATGCGACTATTCTGTTTTTCACAGAAGAACAATTTAATCATACATATTTGTAATGACATAATGAGTTCATGAAGGCTATTCCTTTATTAGTGTGTCACTTTGCTTTGCTCTCTAATCAGGGTAGGGAATAGTTTTGTCCCCCAAGTCCCTCTCAATGCAGATTATGTTTTGCTCCACAGTCTCTGCTGCCCAGAGATCAAGCTGTTGCCCGCACAGCGGCCGCAGGAAATGCATCAGCGCGCCATTTGTCCAGGTGCCAATGGGCAGGGAGCAGAGAGGTTAACCTGAAGAGATTCAGGCACAATTAAAAGAGCGTGGCCAAGTGTAAACACTAATGCCGGCCGTGTAAGGGGAGGCTGCGGCGGAGGCCTCTGAATGAAGGGATGCTTGAATAATTAAGCTGGAAAAGAAAAGCTGATGTCAAGCAGGTGTTCAAGGAGAAAGTGTCAGCCAAGCGGGCCGAAATGGGGAGATGTGCTGCCACTGCAGTGTAATAATAAAGACTTAATTCAATTAGCGCTTCTGCACTGTTGCACAGCACACTGGCGGTCTGTCAGCTCCACACAGCCCCTGTACTGTTCTCCAGACAGAAGCACACTTACATAAACACACGCACCATAGCGCTGGTAAATGATTGTACTCATCAGAATTACCTCAGTTTCACACGGTCCCCTGTTACTGTTTGGTTTCCTGTACTGTACCGCTGTCTGAGCGACTGTACGCCACGCCGCCCCTCCCGGCACAGTGTAAAAAAAAATGCGATCAATAAATCATGGCAGTGTGTGTTTTAACATGACTTTAGCTCATCAACCTGTGTGAAAATGTTAATCTGGTCAACTCTGTCGACTGTGCAAACAAAAATGCACAAAAATAGGGAGTTGAAATGCCACAGCCCGGTTGATTATACTTAAGAGATTAAGGCAGCAACTGAACTTAAGCTTTTAAGTTGAAATAAGTGTATATTATTACTGTGTGGATAGTGTCACATTTCTTGATTTTTTGACTACTTTGGCTAAAGTTTCTCATATTTGTGAAGGCCATTGAAACTCATGAATCTCCTCTAGAGAGCTCATGTGTGATTCTCATTTTCCAGACCTGTGACGCTATTCACACAGAGACGTCCACCATTACATGCCCTGCAAAAATGTCCCGTCGCTGCAGGTGTTCCTGTAGCTCAATTGGTAGAGCATTGTGTTAGCAGCACAAAGGTTGTGGGTTCGATTCCTAGTGAATTCTGATCAAGTGTATGCCCTGAATGTACTGTAAGTCGCTTTGAAAAAAATTGTCCCCCAAATGCATAAAGTGTTTTAGAAAAGAGCTTAAAGTTTTGAATTTTGAATTTGTCCCGTACTACAAATATGTTATCGGGGTTGTATTGTCCACATTCATTTTCTAGCTGAAGTCTTTTGTGTGTTATATAACATATATATGATATGATACATACTTAAACATGTTTTTTTCTGAGGCAAGGTATTTAGGAGAAACGTGAGAGACAAAGTCGATACTGTAAGCTGAAGTGTGTCATTTTATTCTGGTTAAAACCACCAGCTCTTGTCCTCAGTTAATATGCAGAGACAGCTGTAAGTAAAGCCATTAGTAGGTTGATTCCACTGATAAGTGTAAACACTGATGACTCGGTGGTGCTATCAAAACATTCTTCCATTTATTTGAGCGTCTTAATGACCCAAAACGGCAGCATTGGTTCAGCCAATCATGGAAGACAGCACAGGGTTGTCTGATCAGTTCAAGACAAAGGGAACGCTTGAAAACAATCATTTATTTTGCAGTTGCATTTGGTGATGCTAATGGAAGAGAAACGAGACACTTAGCTTCAAATGAAGCAAGTGAGAACTTGCTCAAGTTCCCTGAGCAATAAACCCCTGAGCAATAAAAACTTCCTTTGGGAACTTTCCTCTGGCTAGTTAGAGTATAAAGAAGACAAATCACAGCAAGACTTGCTGGTTCACAGGAAGAGGTTCTGTGGCCCGGCATGTTCTCTCCTGGAGTTGAGAACGATCAGGAGTGGACAGGAAAACGGACCAAGGGTGTGTGCATCACGTTATGTAAGAAGGATAGAAAAATAGTACCTGGGTTCGTTCCAAGAAGCTTCGTGAGTAACCAGCAGCTCCACACTTCAGTGCCACACACACACACACACACACACACACAAACACAGGTCCTGTTCCATCTGCAGGTCTCCAGCCGAGTGGAGTGGCACAGGAAGAACACTGAGTTCCTGTGCGTGTGTATGTTTATAGGCTAAACGTATGCACTATGTAGGGTCAAAATGTACTTTTTGCAACTCCTCTCAGTGGTGGGTAAAGTGAGGAAAATTTAACTGCCTAGGTCCAAAATTAATATTTTGACATACCTGTCGCCATAGAGGGTGAAATATGAAAATGTATTGGCCATGAAATTGTATATAGTGATTATTGTTATTGAAAATTATTCTTTTGTCCTTATGACGGTAGAATTATTTGACTGTTTGTTTTTCTTTATATGTTTGTGACAGACAGTCTCACCTGTCATTTAACTCGTAGTGATTTAGGTTTTCATATTGTCGTTTTGGTGGCTCAGTGCAACTGATTATTGCACATATGTCTGAAGAGAGAGAGAGAGAGAGGAAAAAGCACCAGTCATCTTAAACGTTTCCAAATCTTCTACTGAGGTAAAAGTTAGATGTTTTATTCAGAAGTGTCTTTAGAAGACACTTTGTCTAAGTAATTGTGTCATTTAGTCAAACACAGTCAGAAAATGGCTGTGTATTTTGTTGCCATTTTTAAGTTATATAATCTAAAATATCTTTACTTACCAAAGGCGATTTTTTTTTCTGCATTTTACACTCGCAAAGTCTTAAATTTGAACCTGCGAGCACACACACACACACACACACACACACACAGGTAGATTCTCACAGGCGCATGTTAACACTTCTTTGTGTGCGGTATAAACACACAGGACTCCCCGTTACAGGTCATTAATCCAGATCCAGAACACATCAGTGTGTCCGTGCTGTGAACAGCGTGCTGTCAGTCAAGAGCGGCTCTGTGTGTACAGACACAGCCAGAGAGATACGCAGGAGGGTGGCGGGAATCAATAGCTTATATATAAGCCCTCTGACAGGCCAAGGCTCCGTCTACCACTCACCAGCAGCCGGACGGCATGCTCCAGGAATGGATACCTTTGATTTAGGGCACGACGGCGCCCGGGTCACTGTTTTACCTATCTGTACACTCCCCAGCAAACAGGGATCGTTCTCAAAAAGCTGGCTAACGTTCTCTGAAAGTTTTCTTAAAGTTATCCAAAACAATCTTTCGGTAACGTCAGTAGAACTTTTTTTGTTAGTGGAACGTTTTAAAAAGTTACAGAATTAAAAAATGTTTGCATAATGTAAAGCAATAATGTTAATACAACGTCTAGAAAA
>JAZGTJ010004868.1:0-29287 GCA_036877575.1 Botia almorhae
AGCTGATAGAATGATGTTTAGAAGTGACTCCCCTCCCATGAGGAGACATGATCTTTCCAGCTGATAGAATGATGTTTAGAAGTGACTCCCCTCCCATGAGGAGGCAAGGTTGATTTTAGACATCGTGGACTTCTAATGTAATGTGACTCTGGCTGCTCACTGATGACAGTTAGTGAAGCTGCACTGACTGATCAGATGTTGTTGTTTGGACTAGCTCATACTGTGTATCTCATTGGACACAATATAAGCTTAATATAAAGTCTATAATGTTTTATTTATGCTTTTCTCTGGGTAGTAAAGTGAAGAAAACCCTTCCTAATACTTGATTTGCACTGTTGATGTGTCCCTGATTTTAACCCAGAGAAGTTCTTTCCTCACTTACATGGTCACATGATGCGGGACACAGGAGTGAAACACGACTGACACTTTCCATTGTGAGATCTGTCTTGAGCATCACTGCCCCATCACTGGTGGATGCTGTGTGTTTTTGAAGTACCAGTTCTAAAGTGATTTGAGGAGGCGAGTCCCAGTCAGTGTGAGGAGATGGTGCACAGAAAGAGTCTAAAATAACACTGTTCCACCCAACACCTCTGTAGTTACAGAGCTCGGCCTAGAGTCTCGCTGAATAGTGGGAAGTGTTGAACAGCAGTCCATTCAGAGTCTTCCTCAGATTCAGTGCGGCTGAGGGAGAGTTTTCTTCAGTCAACAAGTGAACATCATTTTTTTATGAAACGTAAGACCAGTTAAAACCGCTTGAGTGGTAGATTCATGTTCTATAGTCTGAAAGAGTAACATTTAGGTGAGTCACAGTCTCATTGCTTCAGATCATTCATCTAATGTTATATATATATATATATATATATATATAATTTTGTAAGGCTTTGATGCTAACAAGTGGTGTATTGGTTTCTTTGAAAGTATAAAATCCAGACAGAGCATGTTGGCCAGAGTTAGTCATTCAGGCTGAAGTCAGGTTTCTAACGGTTTCATGTTTTAAAGCTTGAGTATATAATCCCAAATTTGACATTGTACTTCTTGGCACAAGTGACACTGCTGTTAATGTGATGTGTGAACAGTTTTAAATCAGATGGCATCTTTTCTTTAATGCATAAAAATCAGCAAAATATATGCAATGATGTATGTGTAATATTCCTCAAGTATAATCCAGGTTGTATAAACTTTGTATAGTACATTTTAATATTGTAATGGCTGTACCAATATGTATTAATTCTTCTCAAAAGCCTTAGAGTTGTCTACCCAAAGTGCTCCCTTAGACTGCCCCACACCTACCTGAACTTTACAAAGCATTAATAACTATATTTTGTTGCATTTTTATTTGTACCCTTTTTGAATAAAATAGATTTGTACTGTATATTTGTACCTCTCTGTGAACTACTTAGAGCTGTTTTGTTTTTGTTTTCCTGTTTTAATTCTATGTAAGGACACAAAGATATTGTATTTTTATTGTTACAGCTAACTTCTTGGAAGCATTGCATTTATCATGTTTGTTAAGTAAACACAATATAATATATATCTCTATATCTATATGATATTAACATACTGGCTTGATGTCTGTGTTATTCTTGTGCATTTCATTCAAATACTAAGAAATAATAAAACACAAATTCTTTTAATTAATAGATGTTCAAAAGCGCAACAGTGCCTCAGACAATAAGAAATTGAGAGTACACAGTGTAGTAATAGATTTTAATGATTACAATATTACACAATGTATTCATGTTTTATTTTTTAAATGTGAAACCTGGTGTCAATATTCCATTATAGTAAAAACTGCTCTGTTGCATGTCGTCTTCAGCATGTTTTTGAAAATAATTAGGAACCATTCCAGGATAATTAACTCAGTTATGGGTTGTACACCTTGAATTTCGGTGTGTATAAAATACAAAAAATGAATCAGTCAGATTCAGTGTTGTCAAAGGAAACATTTATGACCTTCAAGTCTCTTTTAATGATACAGGCCACTAAATCTTTTTCTCATATATATATATATATATATATATATATTTATTTGTGGGTTTATAAGTTGTGACAATTCAAATGCAAATGTTTTGCATTTTCGATTATGTGCAATGTGTGGCAAATTTCAAATGAAAGTGCATTCACAACTGCATTTCCTATGTCTTACGAGTAACGACCTGGTCATATTTAAATTGCAATAGCGATTACCCGTTAGCGATTTCATTTCCTCGGCATCGCACAATCGCAATTCTCTTTGCATTTGCGTTTACGAAGCCTTCACACAAACCTGTCAATCAGTGTCAGGGGTGGGACTTTTAACCATCACTCTTACCTGTTTATATTTAGCATTTTACAAATTCTGTCAAACACGGCAACGGCGAAGCGGTTGCTATGGTTACACAACAAACACAGGAAACACACCTAGCTGTCCTCAATTGCGCTTCAGAGTTCCCTTCCGAGCAGAAATAAAGATCCAGAGACCTGGTGATGAACTCTTAGCAGTCAATGTTTATTCCACATTCCATTCCAGCTTTTATAACGAGCTTTCATTATATATCATCAACTGGGCTTTTATCACTGAGCGGGTCACCACACTGCTGTTCATATCACTTCTGTTATGTTTCATTTTGGCCTTTCGGAGATTGTAAACATTATCATGAAAATATCTAGTTAGACTAACAAAAAGTCAAATAATTATTGGGATCAAAACTTAATGAAAAGCTCATATTAACATCTACAACATGTAGTATTATAACATGCAAGATTCATTGGCAAACATTTACTGCCCTATATGCACAATCGTATATCAAAGGAACATGGATCTTTAATACGTAACATATCACATGGCAATGCATAGCAACGAAATGACTAGATTAGGAGTAATGCAGAGACTAAACAGTGTTACTAATCATTTGAAAATATTATTTTATACTTTATCTTCAAAATAGACACTGAAGCGTTATGAACAGAAGAGAACCTCTTGACTTTGTCCTAAATTGGGATGATACTGTACTTGAAGCTTCGTAACACATTTAATGGAAATTGTCATCAAAATAACATTGATTTTTCTGAATGTGTACACATCTCATGCGTGTTGGTCCTTATCAAGGGTTTAAATGAAAACAAAAGTTAAGATGAATCCCACGGTCAGCACACTTGAGGATCAATGGCTTGACTGTCAAGAATTGCCTGAGGTTTGTGTTCTGGAGTTTGAGTCCATTATCAGTCATATTAACTGCATAGTAGTTAAAGTGTCCAAGGTTCTTGAGTACAGCTCTCAGTTGCATAGTGGCATGTGTAACTTTGAGAGTTTGACATGTACATTAAATACTTTTATTTAAAAAAACCATCATTAATACTTCAACAGCACACACAGGACAGATGTCCAGTATCTGTGTCACATTTAATTGTGCAGAAAGTCTCAGCTGCTCACTGTTGAGGGTTTGAGGTATCTGTGAAGATGCTAAATGAAAACATTTTTTGCACACTGAGATGTGTCATCTACTGTAACAAAGAATTGGAATCATAAATAACAGCACTGGAATGAAACATTAGACACATACAGTCTACCCTGTTTTGGAGAGGTACTTACAATATACAGATGGTCCATTATAGAGTGACTGACCTCAGTGTGAAACACAGAAAATCATTCTGGTGATTTATGACGTTTTGTACGTTCTCAAGCTTAATGTGCTTATTCAGCCTCCTTACAGTCAACTGTAAATGAACCACACAACATCCCTGAAGAGTGTAAACAGTGAGACGCTGAACTTAAACTCTACCTTCTGTCATTATTTACTCGCCCTTCTGTCATGCTGTAAAACACAAACGTGAACATTTGTTTATATTCGGCAGTCTCACTTCTGAGAGGCCATTAACACAGAACATGTTCTTGCGGTCATAAAGGGGAAGATGATGGAAAAAGACAGAACTTTGAGATGCACTGAGCTTCTTTTAACTTGATACAGCAACTCAAAAACATGAAGCTCATGTGCGCATATGAAGCTGAAAACAGTACGAGCTTTCCAGCGGCCAAAGATGTCAGTCTAGTGCATGTTAACAGACCAGCAAATAAAACAGAAAAACATTCTAACAATTACAAGCTCATTGTCACTGATGACTCCATGAGCTGAAAGCGTAGCTGCACACATTTGCATCACACCACTGTATCTGAAACCCGCTGAACTCATTCAATAACACACACAGTCTTTCTGGAGCTAGCAAACATTATGACAAACCATCCACAGCATACAGGTCTGAATTCACAGGGCTGAGTAAAGAATGACAGAATGTTATTAATGTTATTTGAACACAATTGTTACTGTACATGTGCAGTATTTTCTCTGCTATATACAGGAGAGAATTCTTTCTCTGTGTTTGTCCTGATCGTTCCATTGTTCATGCATTCACCAAACCTCATTGCACATCTTACAAATAACACAAAAAAACCTTTACCTGTATATAAATATAAAACCATAACACAACTTTCCAGTGACAAAGGCAACATTGTTTAATGAATTTTTATACACCATGTATGTTGCCATAGAGACAGACTGAGTGCACACTAAGTGCCTCACTTGTTTACAACAATCATTACCAGTTCCAGTGCAGGAGCACACCGGTGTAACAGAGGTAACACACATTATACAGTACAGTAAGAGCAGCAGATGACACCATCAGCTGCTTTAATGACATAATGGAGTCGTATAAAATCTCCACTGATGTCCTGGCTCATCTGAAGAGTTTGGAAATGATGGAGAAATTAAGAGAAGAAAAACAGACCTGTGTGACCACTGAAGGTGTCCAGATCCAAGAATGTGAAGATGGTTCATGAAGAAGAGGAGTTCTTCTGCCTCTATGTTCTCAGGCCGTGAGGGTACACATGATCTTCACCATCCCTGAGTACCAGCACCAGAATCAACCTCTGTGTGAAGTATCAAGCCTTGGGAATGTGCTTTAAAATGATCAGTGTGAAGCCAATCATCTCTAGCAGAACATCCTCTTTTCTAAAGCACAATGTCTCTCAGAGGTTCTGACCCTCAGGCCACCCTCAGCCACTGCGCTTCTCCTCTATGAAGCGCATAGACTCTATGATTTGCTGTTGTGATGGACTGTTGTGTGCTCCTCTACTGTGAACGTCTGCAGCAAGTGCGCACAGACATCATAAAGGAAGTGCTTGTGAATATTGTCCTAAATCATAAACTGACAAACGGGACACTGTTTAATCATGCAGACATGAGAACATGCGAGGACCGCATGAAGTGTGCCATTTGGTAAAGGGCAATGGAGCGCTTCTGCCTCCACAGAGCATTTAACTAAAGTGTTGCAGTATCAGGAACATGTCGAGAAACTCAATATTGTGTTGGTCAGTGTTGCAGTCAGATGTGTGACAGGGCCATGAGAAGAGTCCCTGCTGAGGTAGCTGATCCTGTGAGTATGAGCTAGTCAGAAACCCAGTCTCAGGATCTGGGAGGTGAGCCACAGTTGCAAAAAGTCCAACTTTTAGACTGGAGATAACTTTTTGAACCGAATATGGAGTGCAGCTACATCTCACAGCTGTCACTCTACGTCCATGTGCAAACAGAGAAGAGCCTTATGAAAGTGTCTCACTGCTCTGAACAAAACAGCTGAAATACAAGTCTGAGTCTCCTAAAACATGCTTACAGATTGGAAAACACCTTTACTCTTCTGTGAAGGCAGAAATTTCTTTCACAAGTTCAGTGTAGTTTGTAAATGAAATTATGTTCGAAAAATCTATTAGGGTGCGTTCACATTGACCAAGATTACATCATCTGAGGTTAGCAGGTCGCTGGATTGTTGGTTGCTAGCAGGAGTCAACTGCATCATCCAACTGTGTCAATACCTTGTGATCCTGTGACCTTTACTTGTACTCTGCTCAACTTTGTTGCATCTCCAACAGACTCTGCCAACTTTAAGAATGGCACGTCCCAGATGCTGGGCTGAGAGGATTGTAGCTGTGCTCATTAGGGAAGTTTCATAAACAGCCCGTTGTCCATGGAGGAGACGGACATGGGAAAGGAGAACTGAAACAGATTCATGTCAGCAGTTAGAGCTGCCATTGCTGCAGGGTCATGTTCAATCTGGTTCCGAAGGGATGGGTCGATCTTCTCCAGACGCCGCTTTAGCCTCTTAGCCTCCCTCTCACGTATTAGCCGTGCCTGCCTCTTCTCTGGTGTCTCATTGGCCCTTTTTAGTCTCATGGCCTCTCGATCCCGCTGCAGACGACGAGCGCGCTGTTCCTCAGTCTCCTGCATTCGTTGCATCCGCTTGGCCTCGCGGTCTCGCAGGCGGCGCATCTCCCGTTCCTCCGGTGTTTCGCATGCTCGTTTCGTCTTTTTGGCCGTGCGCTCACGCTCCAGACGCTGCATCCTCACCTCCGTGGGCTCATTCTTCCTGCGAACCGCCCATTTCCTCATGGATGGCGACTGGGCATCTACAAGCTGCTGATAGGCTATGCAGCTGTTGCAGACCAGCAGAACTCCAGCTGGATACACGGGCACTGGGTTCAGAAGGTCGGGCAGAGGTGGCAGAGCTGTGCTGGAGGGACTGATGGGGGTCAGGCTGGGATCGCAAAGGGGAGGTGCAGAGGAGATCAGACTGTCTGGCAGAGAGGTCAGTGTGGGACCAGGATTGGTACTGGGGTTACTCATGGGGCTTCTGGGTAGAGAGTTTGGTATGGAGCAGGTCTCGCTGTCGCTGCTGATCTCGAAACTGCTTGTGTTTAGGAATTCCTTCAACTTTTCCCTACAATTTCAATCCAAAATCCTGTTAGAGCACCAGTTCTTTAAAAACAATGAAGGAAAGCTTATAAAGTCATGTGCTGAGCAGCAAGCTGACCTGTTGAAGTTGTTGGTGTCTGTGAAGCGAGCTCCACATACTGCACAGTTGGACAGACGATCTTCTGAATGGATGAGAAGATGGCGACCAAGAGAGCCTGGAGAGCTGAGAGCTCGTCCACAGACAGGACAGATGAAGCTCTTACTGCCACTCACTGCTGTGTGCTGTTCACAGAACAGAGATGTCATACATCACAAAAACTTGCATTAAACGCTTAGATGATGCAGTTTTACTTGTTTATTTTTGTTGACATATACACTATTAACTGAAACTGGAACATATATATGGCATTTTTAAGCCATTCGTGACTGGGTCATAGATTTAGGCCCCATCAAGTTCTGCACATGAATAATACTGATGTCTGATGAACGGAAAATGACATTTATTACTCGGCATATATGACTTCTTTTCCCTGATGATACTGAGGAGCAAAGACATTTTTTGCCTTAAAAAACAAATGTAGCTAGTAAAATCCAAAACTAAAAATGTCCAAATGTCTTCCAAAATGTCGTGTTGTTTTAATAGTGATTTATAAATACATAACCAACCAACCAACCCATGACAAATGTAGAACATGAGTTGTGTTTGAGGGCTCTGTATTGTTTGTCAGTGTTTCAGCTGCTGTGTCCTCACCTGGTAGACGTGTGTGATCAGCTGCTCTGAGCTGCTGAACTCCAGTGGACAGAGTGGACACACATAACCACTGCCAGGCTCCGCCCCCTCCTCACTCTCCTAATACAGACAGTAAAGACAGACTTCACTCAAGCTCAGAGTATTATAACATACAGCCTGAAAACATCTATTGCACTTTTCAAAACTTTTAAACAGTTAATGCATAAGATAAACATTTATGGCTACATTAAAATAAATAGGCGGTACAATGTTTACAAAATGTCTTTTGTAAATTGTAGCCCATATGAGAAATGAAGTTGTACAGCTCTGGAATGGGTGTGTAAATAGAGTGAATAGAGATTTTTCAGTGAAGTAATGCAGTAAGGTGACTGTGGACCTGATGATGGCTGTAACTGTAGCTGACTGATGCGGTACTGCAGTGTCTACAGCAGACATATGAATGAATGAGTGTCATCATGACATGCGAGTCACCCTACAGAAACATCTCTCAACACAGCTCTCATGGGACTCTTACAATGGCAACTCAATGTACCTCATCATCCATTTTGAAATTAAACCTGCTATAAAACTGATGTTGAACTGATCAGAAGGGCAAAATCCCAGATTTGTACAAAGACAAAGACAAATATTCAATAATGACTCAACAATCTGAAACAGTTTATGTTCTTGATAAATCAGACAATATGTTTTAACAGAAAACACTGTCACGTTTCAAAGATATCTGCGTTTCAGTGCTTTTCCATCTGTTTTTAATGGATTGAAATGAGAGATGGGGTGAATATTCCTGTAAGACACTGTACAGTCAGGATGGCAACATGAGGCATGTGATGAATGCATCTCTGCTCACCTCTTTCACATCGTCCTGCTGCATACGACAGCTGCTGCTCTTATTACTCATCATGCTGTCATCTGCAGATGCATTTGAATCGTCGTCTTTGTCAAAATCACTGTCCCCATCGTCTGGCAGAATAAAAAACATTTATAATGTTATTAGCGACTTCACAACAGGTCACCTTCACTGCTTTAACTCTCCACACCGTACAGAACTATAATCACAGACAGCCTCTCATTTCTCACTAGTTTACAAACAATGAGAAAATACATGATTGATTTAGGCAGTTGGCAGATGTCTTGATCTACAGCGACTGACAGTACATTTACAGTATAGACGGAAACTCATGAGCTCAGCTTCACTCTGTAGTGTGAGAAGTTTTCCAGCAGCTCACCACTCGTGCTCTCCTGCTCCTCAGGATCCTGTGAGTTGTTGCTATGACATTCTCCATCCTCGATGAAGTCACTTCTAGAGTCCATCTCAAAAGAGCGCTGAGGGCCAGAAAAACCAATTCTGTGAAAAGACCCTATAAAAGAAACAACAGTAACATAATACTGGTATGTTTAAAACTGATTCTACATTTATATTTATTTGTAACATTTTTGCATTCTATGAAGCCATTGCAACCCATGCAAACCCTTCTGCTCTGTTGCCAGGGTTTCTGATTGGCTGAGAAAAGCACTCAAAGTCTATACGACATTCTGATCTGCAGATGACCTGGGCCCTCCTTTAAATTCTTAAAGGTAAATTTTGCCTCTTCAGCATAATTCTTTTACTATTTGATCATTCACCAGATGGACACATGATCACAAAGTAACAGCACATCTCTCCTCAGCAGGCTGGGTGATTTGTAATTGCCTTTATATACACATTTACAGAACAAGTTATAAACAATAAGAGTTTCTCCCCAAACCTAAACAGGAGCAATAATGTTTCTAATGATCTTTCCCAGTTTTAGTAAGAACCTCTAAAAACAGCACATATTCAGACAGATCTGCAGAACAGCAGAAACAGGCCACATATTAGACAAAGACAAGGAAGCACAGTTACCTGTATTTTCAAAGTCAATAATACAGACGGTCACTATTCCGGACGGTCACTAACACGGACGGTCAGCAATACAGGCAGCCAATATTTTAACTTAAAGAATCAGTTCACCCAAAAAATAAGTTCTGTCATTATTTTTTCACCCTCTTTATTTAATCTACATGCTGTTCACTTCAGTGAAACACAGATATAGAAATATTTGAAAAAATTATTTTAAACTTCCCCAAAAGACATTCAAACACCACAGATCAGAACCACTGTCATTTACGCTACATTCCACATTAAACATGCTTGTTGACAGACACACACACTCACCAACCAACCCTCACAGTGCACTGAATCACACACTGCAGCCCTGAGGAAACCGCCCGTGTGGAGCGTCCATGCTGCTGATGTGAGAATGTTCTCCTCCACAAACATTCTGAACGCCCACACAGAGCTGCTCTTCACTATCAGCATACATCCATTACTCTAGTCCTGCCATCTCCATCATATGATTTAGCATTCTTGTCAGTTCAGGAGACATTACATGCTAAGTACTTCAATACCTATGGTTAAGAATTTAACAATCGTCAAAAATCCCCTTAAAGATTGAATAGGTAATTTCAGAGAGGCTAGCAATAGCAAGCTAAATTTGAAAACATCAACTTTGCCCTGCGTTTACAGTTCTCTGCGATGCCACACCTCCTCCAAAACACTGTTCGCTGATGACAGAAGATTGTCTCCATTAGCAGAGGTATGCAAATACAGTTTGACAGGTAAGTAGGACATCCTATGATTGCATTCAGACCGAATGCAAAAAATGGTAAGCCTGTTTTCCCAAGTATTGGGTGTTTAACACAGCGATAGGTATTTTTTACTATCCAATCAAAAAAGGAGGGAGACAGGTACTGGGAATTGCCCACTCGTTATTGGCAAATAAGGTATAGGCCTAGATAACAGATCTTGGCCTATACCCAGTTTTAAAAACTCCCAATAATTGAGAACTGCCTCTGTTTTATAGAGACCCCAGTCAACTGGGATTTGCTTGTGTCAGGTGGTTTTCCCAAAAACCTTCAATTCATTTTTGTATTTAGATTATTTAGGAATGCCTCCAGCACAGACTGTCCTCCCTATATTTTATCTATATTTCACCTCTAGCCATGACCAGCTGTCTCAAGCTCTCTTTCAATGCAGAGTGAGAATCAAGAATTGGACTTTTACTGTGCGCTCGGGACAGTTTCAAACTGACATCCAAAAAAGTTTGGGTTCACCCACAAATTCAAAAGATGTGAAGGCGGCGGGCGGGTTCTCACTGTTTAACTAGCAGCTACAATCGGCTGTGGCTGTACAGCAGTCAGTCTGTGATTGATGTTCACCATCCCCCACTGTCAGTTCTGTCTGTACATCTGTCTCTCCAGCCTCACCCCCCCTTCTGTGCCACTGTGATGTTATCTCTGAGTCTGAGGAGGTGACGCAGTGTCTGTCTGAATCCAGACAAAGAGACAAACTCATCAGCCAACAGACATGAGAGAAAGGGTGAAGTCAGTGGTGGGGGAGGGAACACAACAGACAAAACTTAACTCCAAAACCAAACAATGAGAGTGGCCCTGGATTCAAGCCATCCCTCACACACAACCTTTACAATCCTCACACAACCCTGAAAGAAAACGAACAAAGAAAAAAATAGAGATATATATAAAACAGCACAGGATGTGTTGATGAAAACTTTCACAACCCATCTCAGCAGCTTGTCTGTTTTCTTGGGCTGGAGGAGTCACATCAGATAAAGCCAGTTAGGAATTCAGGTCTCACTCAGGCCTAATTGCCAAACCTCCTATACTTTCCCACAGAGTAACATTACCCAGAGTGCCTCAGACTCCAAGAGCCTTTTAACCAAAGAACAATATAACAATACTTTACCATGTTTAATCTGTCTGAAAACAAATATTCCAATGTTATTAATAATATGGCTCATTTCAGCAAAATAAAAGAGGTAATGGAGTAACTATTACAAATTTAATTCATATTTCACTAATTATGATCTAGTAATCATATTCTAGAGCACACTTAAAGCATTGTATAGCCTTTTCAAGCATCTATAGAAATAGGCTGTTATTTTTCCAGGCCTGGCAATAACAATTTTCCTGATAATTCCCATTTTCATGATCGTGGGAAGCCTGTCACTAAACGTGAGATGTATTTCAAACTAATCATTAGAACCAACATAGAGGAAGAGAGCCCAAAACCTTTATTTACTGCTGAGGGCTGCTGACAATCATTAGCGTTGCTCATGTGCCCCTTTAGAAGTGTAGTATGCAGTTATTTGCCAATATTATATTACAGGGCCTATGTACTACAGCAGTTGAGGATGGAGAGTAAACACTGCCATTGTTTTCAGTCATCCTTTAACAAAAGACACAGCTGACTCATCTTTAACAACTGTGTGTCCAAACAAACTGTTCAGCTGTTGCTATGATCACCTATATGTGATACTAAATAAAGCATAAAACATACGCTGGCACGCTGATTACATGATTCGTCCAATTTTATGTTCACTTCTTCAAGCTACAGAAATATGACATTAACTCCTGTTTAAACGGGAGAAATATATCCCTGTTATTATCTGCTTACAGCATAAAACACGTCAATATCAAAGCCGATATGGTCACCAATGTACTGCAAACATCCCACAATGCACTGCATTACAGAACAACACATTTCTCAGTAAGAATGCTAATCCTACATGCAGACTGACTGCACTACCCTGAATGTGGCAGTTATATGGAAATGTTGTTATTCGTGCCTTTTTTCTGTCTTCGGCGGCAAATATGTGGTTGTATATGTGGTTTTCGAGGAAGTGCGGCACGAATCGGTTTGTACATGTAAATCATATCGCCAGAAGTATACAACACATCTTCGGGGTTATTGGGTGTATCCAGTTCGTGTATCAGTGTAAGAATCACGCATATGTTAAGCGTTTGCCATAATCTCAAGATGATCTAGATTAAGCTTTAAGTAATATAATGCTGGGTTGGTACTGAGAGTCAGTGCACGCCTGTCCTGACTGTTACCGTCGTACAGTAAAATGCGGATGTAACGTTTCCAAATCCAACATTTCAATGGCACACAACAGAATGATGCCTCAGTCTTACTGCAGGATGTGTTCAGCACGCGCTTTTAAACAATAACTTAAAAATTAAAAGTGTTTACAATACCTGAGATACCTACAATTCACTTTGAAAGGGTTTGTCTGTTTTCGTCTTGACATATTAACCCCCAATGGCGGGTGAAAAAAGTCGAATCTCTTCTACGATCCGACTGATGTGGAGATGCCTTCGACCAATCCAGATAAAAATTAAAGCCTCTTCTGGGAAACAGGAAACAGAAATGCTCGAAACGCGCAATAACTAGACGGCTACATTGGCCAATGCAATGGAGTTCAATTGACTGAAAGAAAACAAAAGACTAATTTTGCGTGAACAGACATCTTGGTCCTAAGATGCATTAAAATCACATTCATGTCGATAGATGTATGTTTTCAACCATAATAATCGGAGTAAAATGTGCACAGTTGATGTGAAAGCCTGCGCCACTGTCTCTCCGCCGACGTGCAGGTCAGGCGATGTATTAAAGTGAAAGGAAGGACTAACGTCATCTACTGACCATGTGTGAACAGTATAGTCCTACAGGGGGCGCTCGCTGGCTCACAAAAATACAGCGCAATCTCAGCGTGGTTTTCGTGTTTGACGTAATACAACGTATTAACATTATGCTTTAAATTGAATGTTTTGTAATTGAAATTGACTATATATCTATCTATCTGTCCGTTCGTTCATCTAGAATGATTCTCTCAGACCTCATGGAACATAGTTAATCTTCTAACATCTGAAACAATGAGATGAATGACTGGGCAGTACTAGGAGTGAGGTAGTTAATGCACTGATATGGTGCAGTGAAGTTTGTATCTGAAAAACTGTCCCTGAAGGCAACCTGTATTTACCTAACAAACATCTGACAACTATTTAATATAGAGGTTGGGACATTATGCTCACTAGATGACATCCATCGTTACCATCTGTTTAATCTAGTTAGACCTGATCCACTGGCTTCTAACAAGTGGCCTCATAATATAATATAACATTCTGTAACATTATAATATAATATAATAAATTTCAACTGTAGAACACATGATCAACGATTTGTTAATTGTTTCCACTAGTCTGTGCCATCAAGTCTTGGACTTTCAAGAGCTTGAGTTATTCTAGAAGGCTGACCAATCATTACAACACTTTTTTGGAAACCTCTGTAGTGTCAAACCTCACTACAAAAACACTCAGTCCTCGGTTCGATCAAACGACCCTTGACTTACAAGACAACCAGTTGAGTGACTCCCGAAGGAGGTGGCCCAACAGGACATGCTGACGTCATCACTGACTGCCACGAGGTGAGGTGCAGACCGCAGCACAGCTCTTTGACAAGTCATCCGCCGAACTGACACGTAGCTTAGCATTACAATTAAAGTGTATGTGCTGCTACTCCACCGAAAAATATTTTAAAATCTTATTAAGTACATACATTATTTACACAATACACATAGAAAATGTGTATTGTATTGTGTGTTGAGGACACACATTGTTAATTCATGGGGTGGCTAGAGCCATCTGTTTTATTAAAATCAATAAAAATCACCAAATCATTAATACCTATTGTATTAAGTAATATTCTATTTAAAACGCGTTAAAACACGCACATACACAATGACTCATAAACTTTAGGTCGGCATGGTCAGAGCTGAGCTGTTCGCACCTGCTCATGGTGAGTCTCACATAAGGGTTTAACCCTTTGAAGAACGTTTTATACACACTACGCGTTTTGCTTCTAAACCCATCTTTAAAAATGCCTTTAACTGTGCTGTGCTCGGTACTTAACATCTAAGAAAGCAATCTAAAACTTTTCATATTGGAAGTACATTTACTCTTAAAAAAAGAAGTTTTATTAAATTTTATTTTTCTTTAATGCGTGTACTGTTTTAAAAGGTGGAAATTGTCTTTATCGAAATATTATTATACTATTTGTGCTTTATGACACTCACTGTTGCGATACAAATACCGCCGACACAAATGTAAATAAATATCATTATTAAAAATGGTCACATTTACATTTATTACACCTTCAGGTTGTGAGCATCAGGCCGTGTAACCTTCCGCCTGCGCTAGAAGTGCTGAGGCTAGTACCGCCGCCATTTTGAATGTCTTGTTTCGTTCCTCCTTCTGTCGACTGAGAAGATTGCACTTGTTTTCTGGTATCGTAACGGCTGGTGAGTGAGTCTTAATTGTAACCATCCCCACGAACGACTCCGTTCGCGACTATCAGGCTCACAGCTGTCAAGTGGGTCAGGTTTTGCGCTTTTTGCGGGCTTGACTTGAGGCTGCATAGGAAGTGGAGCGCACGGGCTCGCGCGTGCACCCGGGACTCTGTCACAGGCTCAAGCGCTAACGGGCGCCGCTCGCGCAGTCAAAGTCTTCCTCGCGCTGTATTTCCACGGGCGACGTCACGCCACCGGGTGTGTCCGTCGTGAAATACCGATTATACAGTCATTTCTGACCGTGTCGGTCGGTATAACGTACGCCGTGAGCTGTCTGTGTTTTCTTGTTTAATCCTCCGTCAGATCGACGCTCAGGTTGAGGCCTGACTAGCGTTCAGTCATTTAGCAACGGATACACGCAGCACTTCGTTCACCGACGTTACCGAGGGCTAACAAAGGTAATTCCCACAAGTGAAGCGGCTTAGTATCGAGTTGAAAATGCTGAATATACTTCAGATTGTTATTATTTTTACCAGTGTAGCCTGATGTAGGCTCACATCACTGTTTATCCTTTAGCTTAGCAGTGATTCGGGTGTAATAGCGCAAGGGATGGTGTAGAAGCGAAAAAACCTCAAATAGTCTACCTGAATGGTAAAAATCAAAGCGTCCGTTTGCTTAATGGACAAATGCGGTCGTTAAGCGTCAAGAATGTGAGGCGTATGCTGTGTGTCACTTGATGTGTTTAGTCACCTGATGTCGATAGGAAATAATAAATCACCCAGACTGTTGTTCACCATTCAAGTTCAAAGTGTCTCAAACTACGACTATTCATAGTGTTTTCACAGCTCTTTGACTTGATGGAAAATGAATGGCGTGTTGTTTTGGTCCCCAGTGATCATGGAGTAAGGTTACAGAAATCAAGGAAGTGACCGTCTGTTAGCACTGTTAGTCACTCCTCCAACCCCTGCTGCAGTTTGCATGACTCCTGGATTATATTTGCATTCTCTCTCCTCTCCACCACTCTGTTTAGCTGGAAAATATTGTTTCCTTGTAGCCAAATGGCCACCTTTCCCTCCCACCTAACTTATTAAAAGGATCTTTACTGTTCACAGATATTACTTTAGTGATACATTAGGTGAACATACCCTCATCTCTCACCTAAGATATCAGAGATACAATATTTTACCTCCTTACCTGAATTCAGCTCTCGGACTCACAAGGGTAAAATATTAAAATTCATTTATATGTAAGGTTATTCTAACATTGGTATGATTAAGTATGATATTGGTATGATTATATAACCACATACACGTCATTAGTTTATTTTCAGATTAGGATACTTGTTTACATGATGTAACAAATACTGTACTACAGTCATTTTGAGGACAAGACGGGGCTGCTCCTTCATTTATCTAGAATAATCAAATCACTTTAGATTCATTCGATAGTATCAGCAAACTCTTTGTTTAAACTGTCTAAACAGAGCGGATTCCCCAGTGCAGCAGAAACTTGTACATTACCAGTTTGCTTGTCTCCCCAAATAAGCAGATATATTTGTTTTAGCAAGAACCCCACACAATGCTTTTATTGTCCTTGCAGTAAGACATGGGGTCAAGAATACTTTCTGCAGGGTCAGCTTTACAAACCCCCTCCCTGCTCTTGAAGTGTAAAACTACCCACCGAGGGTCACCTTAGTCCCTCTGTTGTATGCAGTCTGTCCTTTGAGCAGTGTTTTAAAGCCTGAACTGTAAGTGGTGAACTTGAACTGTGTGCGATTTGATGAACTTTTTATTTTACAATAAAAAAAAAGATTGTGTGCTTGGAAAAGCTGTCCTGCATTACTTAGGTTAATTAAAATGAAATCCATAGTTCATCTTGCTGTCAAGGTGGATGTTAGTGTCTTCCATGATTTAGTGCTTTGTGTGTGAGAGTGGAGATGTCTTTTTAATGCCTCTGTAGGTGAGTTCCTTATTTATTCAACTGTAAAGACTCTGGCTTTACTGATGTCACAATAGTGGATGCTGAATCACTAGCTGACAATGAGGTTGTGCATCTCTTTTAGAGATGAGGTGTACACAAAGCAATACTTTGCCATCATTTTATACCAGCTTGTTTGATGACTGCTTTTCTGTTTTGCACATGGGGTGAGTGCCTCAGTGCACAGAGGTGTCATGAGAATACAAAGCTGTTTCTGAGCTACATAAAGTTACACCTGAATGTAATGTACATCTTCAGCGTGTGCTTGTGAGATAAGAGGTGCAAACACAAGCATTGAGAAGTCATGCAAACTAGTTACAATCTGCTGCCAGTTCTTCTAATGTCTATTCATCGTACTCCTTTTAATCCACTGGGTAGTTTACTAGAATTGTTTTCTAGTAACATAGTAGTAGTTTTCTAGTAGCATGTAACCCAACCTTCAGTTTAATTCACAGAATAGTTTCTCTTCTCTCTTTTTAAAGCTCTTTGCTAAATGAGGTGTTAAACGTCATTTAAAAATGTTTCTCTTGGTTGTTTGGTCACAGTGATGCTATGACATCTCTGCAACACCAGCTAATTTTTTTTATCACAGTCCCACTTAAAACATTTTGATGCTAGCACAAATGTGTTGTATATCCATTTTTAAAGTGTATTATTACTATACACAGTGTTAATCCCTGCATTAACAGTCTGATGTTTAACATCTTGGCTGCATCAAATAGCTCTGTATGTGTAACCCTTTGTATGACCTGTGTCCAGTTGACCCTGCTTTTAATCTGTGACTACATTTTAACTTTTTGTATGTTGAAATGTCTTTTCTTCATCCTACAGCTTTTCAGTTATTTTTTACAATAGAAACTTACTTTACTTTAAGATGACACATATGCAACATATAATATATCTATGCTTCTTGGCAGTGATTGTTTGCAGCTAAAATAAAATCAGATTGAGTGCATGCTCAAGCCTGCAGTTAAGAAAGCAGCCGACCCACTGCAAACATCAAATGTAAAGGCATCCTGAAAACTGTTCTCTGCAGCTTTAGTTAAGATGGGGATGCTAATTGCCCTTATAGCCCTTGTGTCATCTGCATGGAGTTTGCTAATGCTAATACAGTGCCAAGTAAGCTGAAGAGGCACTTAGAAATGAAGCATCCCTTCCTCAAAGGAAGAACACTTGGCTTTCATTAAACTGGCAGAGGACCAAAGTCAGCCAGCCCAGAACGGGTGCACATGCTGAACTGTGTGAAGGCTTCTGACACAATACAAAAGACGAGTTACTTATTGCTGGAGCCTATTGCAGCTGAAAATCATCGTCATTGAAAACTCAACAATCTATGAGTATTTTAATGCAGCCTGTATAAGGTAGAGCCAATACAACATGTTTTACACACTTTATAATCCTGATAATTGTATGAGGAATAATAATTCAATTATAGCTGGGTAATTGCTTTTGTATTTGTTTTGCTCATTTGTTTGCTATTTCATATTCTATTCCTTGAAAGCACTGCTTTTATCACTTACGTATGTCATATTGGTTACGTATACTATAATAACGGGTTATGAAACAGGCGTTCTATCCCTGCAGTAACATTTGTTGTTTTGCAGAGAGATGCTGAGAATGTCTTTGTTTAGCGAGTAATTACTGTAGTTTTTTTGTGGCTTGAGCAGCTTAATTAGGTGCTGCATGCTAACAGATTAAAGGTGTTGTGTTCCTCTTTTATGGTGCACCAAAAGCAGCTCTTCAGTCTGCATAGAAAACTAACTGTGTGTGATGATTCTCTGGTGTGATAAATGCATTTTCTCTCAACACTAAAGCACATGTTTTAGAGCTCTGTTTTTCTAGTGCCATTGATTACTTACATTAACAGCCTATAGGTAGTAACTGGGTGAGCCCACGCATTCTAAACCCTCCTGTCCTTTCAGAGCTGTCAGTCCTGCTTCTGGAGGACCAGTGTTCTGCAGAGTTTAGCTCCAGTCCTAATCAAACACCCCTGAACCAGCTAATCAGGTCTTACTGGGCAGATGAGAAATGTCCAGGAGCAGGATGGACGCCCCTGCTTTAGGTTAATTTAGAAAAACAATTACATTTTTATGTATCAACAGATGTTTTGGTCTTTGGTCTGTTACTTTCAAAAAAGTATGGTTTGGTTTCAGAAGATTTGTAATATGCACAAGTATTTTTATGGTAAAATTTGGTTTTGGAGCTGCATCACATTGACATTTCGGTGGACTGCTCATTTAAATGCTGTCTTTCTCTCCCTCACTGTGTCTTCTACTGCAAATTCCTAGCATAATCCAGAGAGGTTTTTGATAAACGGGCCTTCTCTCTTTATTAGCTGTCCTTCTTCACTGCTAATATTCTCTTAAATCTTAGTGAATATTCTCTTGTGTGAAGGGTGTTAGTCTGATTTCTGTTTGCTGTACTCTTGTATATTTATGTGACCCGTTACAAAACCTTTCTGTATTGTTTTCTGTTACCATGATCATATAATTGTTTATTGGTTTATTCCTGTGACCAGATGTCAAGCCTACAATGTTCTTTTTATCTTGAGTGTCAGTTCTCTACAGCAAATGATGTTGACGTATAAACGTATAAAATGTTACGTTGACATGTCTTACCCATATTGTGTAATACATTCAAACAGAATGTGTATTAGCAGTGCTTTTCTCTTTCTATTGATCCAGATGTTTGTTTGAATTTGTGTTGAATGGTGTAGACATAAGCCCTTGCAGCTAAGCATAAATGGGCAGCCATGTAATCTTACCACTGTGTGTGCTCACTTTTAATTTTTAATCAGTCTGCAGTGGATTGAAACCTTAGTGCTCTCTTCTGTTGAGGGAGTGGAATTTCACAGGTGATTCCACCTGCTTGTGTCACATTGGCAGATGATGCTGGTTATGGATAATAAGTAATGTCTAGAGTTGTCATACTGATTGTCTTCATGGAAAAGGTTGTGATGCATTATGTTAGTCAGTTACGAGGTGCTCCGTCACCTTTTAGGTTATTAGAGCTCTGCAGCAAGATCAAGACAGCTCTGGGGTGTCGCACATTAAGTTTATCTTACCATACATGAGTGATTGGCCTGTTTTATGTCTTTAAAATAGCAATGGTTCATTTGGATTGGCCAACCCAGTTTCTCTGCTAGCCTATCAATTCTGTCAAAAGTGACACTGCAACATAGTGTTGTCAAAAGTTGATATATTGATACTGAAATATATGAAACTGTACCAATACTCATTTTCAAAAAGTATCGATATACTGATATCAGTCTAGCTTTGGCGCTTTCACTCTCTCTTCTCTTTAACAGTGAGTCGACACACACAGCACATGTGACCGCAGTGTCTTTTTTGTCTTATTCGCTGCGGTTAGTCAAGTAGTGAGTAAGATGTGAGTGCAGGGACGCGACCGGCTTTGATTGAGAAACAACAGCAGAAGTGATGTCTACAACTATTTTAGATTTGTGACAAATGAACACGGAAAGGCAAAAGACACAAGCACGTCAATACACAAGCGTTGTTACAAAGCAGTGCTAACAAAAGATGCTAACACCACTAATTTACCCGAAAGACAGACACCCGGACCTATATGAAGAGTTTTGAGAGGTAACTGGTAACTGCTCTGATTTTAACATTACTGAAATATTAATCAAGATGACCAGTATTGTTGCTGATATGAGTGTCCTCATGTCGTTCCAGTGAGGTTTGTTTTCACATATGATGCATCTTTGCTCATCCGTGTTTACTATAACGCTCTATGTGTGTTGATCAATGAATATATGTGAATCCAAAATTAAAATCTGTTCATCATATACATGTTAATGTATTAACCCACATTAATGAACATTGAACAATACATTTGTTACAGTGTTTATTAAACTTTGATCACATTAGTTATTAAAAACACAATGGTACATGTTAGCTCTTGTTCAGATTAAAAATATGAACAGATAGAACTTTGGATTTTAATTTTAGTAAATGTATTAGTAAATATTTAAAGTAACATTTAACTATGATTAATACATGTTTTAGAAGTATTTATTTATTGTTAATTCATGCGTTAATGTTATCAAATATCTATTACCATTAACTTAAGCACTTTGTTCGTAGAGCCTTTGAAACAATTGCACTACCTTAAGATGTTTTTGTTCATGTATAATATACCTCATTGTCATGTTCTAGTGTTCTAGACTTCTGATTTTAAATTAAAGAAAAAAAAATTAAATTTTACACCTGTAACATTGTGGCAGTTTTTTCCCTGTGGTATCGAAAATGGCATTGAATATCGATATTTTTCAAGGTATCGTATCGAAGTTAGAACTTCCAGTATCGTGACAACACTACTGCAACAGGTGTCAGCCCTGATGCCTGAGGATTCGTTTAACAGCTTCAAAATAGATGCTTACATTGAAACAGAAATGAAGAATTGTTTCTGCTAAGTTATTATTAGTCCTGGCTATATTTTTACTTATTTTTAGCTGTTATTACGGTCTGTTCAGATTATGTACATATATTGGTATGTTCCATTTAAAATCTAGTTTTGTTTACAAAAAGAAAAACTTTAATCAATGCTAGCTGGAAATTATACAGTAAAATCGTGTAACAGCTGTAATTTATAAACCCTTTTCCTGGAGGATGTTATTTTATGGTGATAAATGATGTCATTTATGAAGCGCTGCATAAAACTATGATTTTTGGGTCCTGTTTGTTTGATCCCATGGTGTTTCATTAATGTGAGCACCAGATAAATCTTCATTTATCTTGATGGCACATCTTCATTACTGCTTCTGTGACAGTACACTGTCTGACCTTGTGCTTTTATTCCAGAGGATGCCAGCTCCGATCAGACTGCGAGAGCTGATCCGGACCATCCGGACAGCTCGAACTCAGGCAGAGGAGCGCGAGATGATCCAGAAAGAGTGTGCTGCCATCAGGTCGTCCTTCAGAGAAGAGGACAACACATACCGCTGTAGAAATGTGGCCAAGCTGCTTTACATGCACATGCTGGGATACCCAGCACACTTTGGCCAGGTGAGTTGTAGAAAGTGAACTGTGTACCTGTAAGCTGTCAATGGAGTCTCAGAGGCAGAGTTTGTGGTGTTTGATGAGAAAATGTTGTTTTTCAGCTGGAGTGCCTGAAACTGATTGCATCACAGAAGTTCACAGATAAGAGGATAGGATACCTGGGAGCCATGCTGCTGCTGGATGAAAGACAGGACGTCCATCTGTTAATGACTAACTGCATCAAGAAGTGAGTGAGCAGATACTTTCATAAACCACAAGTGTCTGTGTGACTGGTGGAGCAGAATGTGAGATCACATAAGGGCTGGTTGATTGTGAGATGATGGCATTTTAAATGCACCTCTTTCTTTGTTCCCTTTATTTTCCCTCAGGTGTAATTTATCATCTCCGCTTGTTTTGTTTTTAGGTGCTAGATTTTATATCAGATGTTATGTGATGACCCAACCAGAATCAAAATTAAGTTTACAGAAGGAATTCACAGGAATATATTAACATTAACATAAACCACACAGGCCCAGCAGCATTGAAAAGGATGAGGGTTTGACAAGCAGCCTGTCTGTTCAGAATATGATTAACTCAGCTAGCTTCAAACCAGATTCATTTGTGCTGAAATACTGTGTCAATAGCCGAAGATCTTTTTAAGGGCTGATAAGCCTATTAATTTTGTTTCCTGCTTGCTTGCATGCTTAATTATATGGCTAACTGTAACTTGTGTTTAAACATTGTGCGTTGCTCTGCTGTCTGTGCTCAGATCAGAACATATCTTCAAGTCATTATTGGTTATACCTCACCAGTTGAAAATCACTGCCTTATATATTTACTATATATTCTGCATTTCTGTCTGTGTCCTGCATCTAATGCTTCATCTGGGTGTGTTGCAGTGATCTGAACCACAGCACACAGTATGTGCAGGGACTGGCCTTGTGCACACTGGGCTGCATGGGCTCGTCTGAAATGTGCCGTGACTTGGCTGGAGAAGTAGAGAAGCTCCTTAAAACCTCAAACTCCTACCTGAGGAAGAAGGTATTTGAATGGCCTTCACAGCAGAACATGCGGATGTCTAGGGTTTTGACATGAGCTCTTTCCCCCTAGGCGGCGCTGTGTGCAGTCCATGTCATTCGCAAGGTTCCTGAGCTAATGGAGATGTTTCTGCCAGCAACCAAAAACCTGCTTAGTGAGAAAAATCATGGTAAGAGCTCCACCCCTTTCACCTTCCATAGATGTCAGTTTTCTGTCCGTCACTTGAACAAAATGAATGAGCATTTCAGAAGATTCTGGTTATGCAGTACGACTCAAATGATTGCTGCAGTTTAATTATTTATTACTATTTAGTACTGTTTATTTATTACTAATATTTTTATTAGTATTGTTGAAGGGACAGTTTAACCAAAAAATGAACATTTGGGAAAAACCCGCATCAATTAAAATAATTCAAGAAATGTATGTGCCGAAAATGACCTGCCATTACTTCCGAAAGCTTGTGGCGACCGTGTTGATTCACGAGAGCATAGAGTTGCTAAAAAGATGTACACTTGTTTCGGTGTGTTCTGGGTTGCTGGTGAAAGGAATGCTTTCCTGTAGCTCAGTGGTTAGAGCATGGTGTTAACAACACCAAGGTCATGGGTTCGATCCCAGGGATTGCACATACTCAGAATCAATTTATAGTATAATGCAATGTAAGTCGCTTTGGATAAAAGCGTCTGCCAAATGCCTAAATGTAAATGTAATGAAAGTGTGTGTTTCTCTTGTGTCTTCTGCAGGTGTTCTTCACACCAGTGTTGTTCTGCTCACTGAAATGTGCGAGCGAAGTCCTGACATGCTCTCTCACTTCAGGAAGGTACACAACAATCATACACACCTTGAGCTTCAGAAGTCACATAAAACTCTTCAAGCACCATGTGAAACTCACCAGGACAAATACACTCTTACCTGTTTATTAATAGCTTTAAAATACTAAACTGAGAATATAGTCTTTACTGGAATCTGGATCCTTGCCCTGCACTTAGCTTCATGTGTGTTTATCTCGCTGGGAGACGAATATGGGTTCTCTGTATATCTGCTTTTGCTTGTCCCACGCCAGCCTGATCTGCTCTGCCCACCTCTCATGCTCATAACCGTAGCATTATCTTAAGCTCTTCTCTGAAAGTGACTCTTTTCCAGTTCCCCCCTAACATCTACTTCATATTTTTTCTGTCATTTGTCTTTGTTACAATTCCTGCATTGTGTTAGAATGAGAAGGTAAGAGGACATTCTGGTTTCATAGCTGGTGCATGCTCTTAAAGAAATGAAATCTCATCATGCTCTCTGTAGATGTACTTCATTTTTGTTTTGATGTATTTACTTTGAAAATTCTCATTGTTAATTTCCCTGTATACAGGATTATGTAGTCCTCATATACATATTCACTTGTCCTGCGTGTACTTTTAAGATTATTTTCTAGTAATTCACTTTCATATGGTCACTATTGGGTTGTGGTTTTTCCAATATGTACATGATAGTGGGGGTCCAAATGAAATGGAGACATTTGCCAAATTGAAGACTGTCAGTAACTGCTGATACAAAACATTAATTTAGGATTACAAAAACCATCTCTGAATCTCTTGAATGAATGTCTTAATTAAATGAGTAGTGAAAACAGATCTATTGGAAGATAATCAACTCAGGGTGCCTCAGTGTTTTGAAAGTTGCTTAACCCTCTGTCTGTGCCGAAACTCAGAATGCCCCTGCAGTGACCCAGCTGACACTTCCTCTCTTTTTCCTCCCCACTGGTATTTTCTAGCTGGTTCCACAGCTGGTGCGAATCCTAAAGAACCTGATCATGTCAGGCTACTCCCCTGAGCATGATGTGTCCGGCATCAGTGACCCTTTCCTGCAGGTACAGACCAGTCTTCTTCTGTTGCTAGATTTCATGCACAGTCAGTGTTGATTCTCTAATGAAGGCAGTTGATATTTAGAGTGGTCCTAAAATTTCAATTTGTTTCACGTATAAATGAAGACCTCATGATGATCACTTGAATGAGATGAGGTGATCATCTGCTCTTCATATCCTAAAGCAATCTGATGAGGTCCTCTGGGCACACTGTGTCTCTTGGCATTTTTAAGGTGCGGATTTTGAGGTTGCTGAGAATTCTGGGAAAGGGTGATGATGATTCTAGTGAAGCTATGAATGACATTCTTGCACAGGTAAGCAGTGAGATCCACCAGATATCTTGTGTCTTTAAAGCTTACCCATCAAATTAATTTTGCACCAATGCATGTTTAATAGGTTGCAACAAACACAGAGACGAGTAAAAACGTGGGCAATGCTATCCTGTATGAAACCGTTCTTACTATTATGGACATCAAATCAGAGAGTGGACTGAGGGTGAGTGTTGTTCAGAGTGACAGGCAGTACAGATTGATCACGGTTTCTGTGAACTTCATGAGTGACATCAGTTGCAGATTCTTTTAAGCTTTTTGTTCACTGATTCGTTCAGATTGTGGCTTGCTCAGTCTGTTTCTGTCTTCAGCACACGGCAGTAATGTTTTTATTGTTATGTAGGTTTTGGCCATTAATATTCTGGGACGCTTTCTGCTCAACAATGATAAAAACATCAGGTATGTTGTTTTGCCTGTGATGGACATTTAGGCTGAGAGATGACCGTTTGTTGCTGTTTGGTGATGAAGAGCTTGAGTGATACAGATGATCTCATCATCTATGGCCACGTGCACACTGGACTTGATTGTCAAAATGACATTATTTTTATGATGCTCCTCAGATATGTGGCACTGACTTCTCTCCTGAAGACGGTTCAAACAGATCACAATGCTGTACAGAGACATCGAAGCACTATCGTGGACTGCTTGAAAGACCTTGATGTTTCCATTAAAAGGTCATTTGATCAGCTGGCAGTGTGGATTTATATCTCCTCTTATATAAATGAATGCTGTGTAAGTGATTCGTATCGCTCTTAAACCACCTCAAACCTCGACGTCTTTCCACAGACGCGCAATGGAGCTCAGCTTTGCCCTGGTGAATGGCAACAACATCAGGGGTATGATGAAAGAGCTCCTGTATTTCCTGGACTCCTGTGACCCTGAATTCAAAGCCGACTGCGCGTCCGGGATCTTCCTGGCTGCTGAGAAGTAAGCGCTGCATTTAGTGAAAGTGACCTATTTGTCAGATATGGTAACTCATACCCGAAATGTGACCTCTGCATTTAACCCATCACTGGTGAGGAGTGAACACACACTGCAAGTCATGAACACACACCTGGAGCAGTGGGCAGCACGTTACTGCGCCCGGGGAGCAATCGGGGGTTAGGTGCCTTGCTCAAGGGCACTTCAGTTACAACCCCCTAGTGCTGGAATCAAACCAGCAACCTTCTGATTACAAGCCCAACTCACTAACCAGTAGGCCACAACTGGTTAGTTGTGCCCCTTTTTAAGTTTTAGTGTGATTAGCTCTATAAAGAACATCATGAGAGTGGAAGAGCAACCGTGTGGCCTGCAGCATTCATGATGACTCCCCATTTGTGAATTAATTTTAAAGATATTTAAAAGAATAGTTGACTCAGGAACGTGTGCTGTCATATGGACTGCTTAGAGTTAAGACTGCTTAGAGTGAATCATAGCTGTGTGATGATAAAGTGAGTGATCCATCGTCTGAAGCTGGACTGTTGATACTCTTTATCTGACAGCAACAAAAAGAGTTTGGTTAGGCACTTTTAAAAGGCTTCTCTTGGTCTGATGGTTTTTACTTGGGTGTCTTGATCTTATACCATATCTTACAGTATCTGAGTGATTTGGATTGCTTGTCTGGTCTGTTGCAGATACGCCCCTTCTAAAAGATGGCATATAGACACCATAATGAGAGTTTTGACAACGGTAAATATCTCCCTCTGATCATTTTTCAGTAATTTAATTTTCTTTTTCTTTTTTTAACTATATCAAAATCATGATGACTTCACCCAGTTTAAACTGACGACGCTGTAGACAGTCATCTGTTTTGTTGAGTGCTGATGACTTTGAACTTATCTGTGGACTTTGAAGTATATCCTATTATCTCTGACAGCTACTTTTTAAGATTTAGTGGTAATGTGTGTCCGTGCATGTAAACTTCCCCTGAGAATGAGGTTTTGATTTGTCTGCTGTTACAGGCAGGAAGTTACGTCCGGGACGACTCTGTGCCCAACCTTATCCAGCTCATTACAAACAGTGTAGAGATGCATGCTTACACTGTCCAGAGGCTGTACAAAGCCCTGCTGGATGACATCTCACAGGTTAGAGTCATCTTCATAACGTGCACGTGTGTGTTTTCTGGAAAGTGGTCTGTTTCCTAGTTTGAGTGGCTAATAGTTATCTTGTGCGTTTCAGACCTGTGTGACTGACTGACTTTCATTAGAAGTTTAGACAGCTATTTTTCAAATACTGTTTGAAGTTGAAAGGGCATGAGCACTGCTCGGCTACAAAAATGATCATTTCATTTTTCTTTGTTCCACGGAAGTCAGTCTGTCATATAGATTTGAAATAACACAACGGTGGCTAAATAGTGACACAGTTTTCATTTTTGGCTGAAGCATCTCTTTACCTCTTCTCAAAGCAACCTCTAGTACAGGTGGCCTCCTGGTGTATAGGAGAATATGGAGATCTGCTGGTGTCAGGCCAGTGTGAGGAAGAGGAGCCTATTCAAGTAAATGGCCTTCAAACCCACACACACACATGCTCGCACACACACACGCACATACATACACTTTAAAGGTACTGTACTGCGGCCCTCTTTCTTCACAGGTTACAGAAGATGAGGTCTTAGATGTTTTGGAAGGTCTCCTGGTCTCTAACCTGTCCAGTCCTGTAACAAGAGGTTACTCCCTCACTGCTATCATGAAGCTGTCCACTCGATTTAGCAGTGTGAAGTAAGCGCACCCCTTATGTGACTCGTGTTTGAATTAGGTGTCTGCGTGATACAAGTCTGTCCCCACTTGAACTGATGTCCTGATCTTCCATTTTTATTTTCTTGGCCCTCATCCACCCACAGCCGAATCAAAAAAGTGGTGTCAATCTACGGAAGCAGCATAGACGTGGAGCTGCAGCAGCGAGCAGTGGAATACAACGCACTTTTCAAAAAATATGATCACATGAGGTAAGTGCTCAGCCACTGTTCAGCCCCCCACTTCACTTCTACCTGTATAGACTTACACTTCCTCTCCCCCACACAAAGACCTGCATTACTGGAGCGAATGCCTGTCATGGAGAAAACCACCACTAATGGCCCAGCAGAGATGGTGCAGACCAATGGAGAAACCGAATCATCTGTACTAGACACAAAACACCCACCCAGCATCTCCCAGCCAGCCAGTCAGGTGAGAGTACTGAGATGGTTTAAGGATTCTGTACGTATGGTTGAGCAGATGAGGAGGATATTTGTATGTTTATGTTTACTGTGTATGTTTACTGTTTTACAGGCGAATGATTTATTAGATCTGCTTGGAGGGAGTGATGTACCTGTCATCCAGACGACTGTTCCCACAAAGCCTGCGTCAGCTGGAGGTGAATTACTGGATTTACTGGGAGATCTCTCTCTGACAGGTCAGCCTGCACTCTGCTCTAAACATCTGCTGCAAAAGCATACTTCATATAGAAGTGTCTTCATCAGACCCCCTGCAAAAATGTCTTTCTGTCATCAGTCACCCACCTTCATTTCATTTTAAACCCACATGACTTTCTGCAAAAGGTTTTCAGTGGAATGTTCACCCTTCTGATTTGTACTGAAGTGAACGTGCATTTGTTAATACACATCATTTGAGAGCTGCCCAGAGAAAATTGTCAGTGAAGGACTTGGGCCTGTGATCTCCTATAAATCTATATGTGGAATATAGAGCAAGTGTTGTATGTACAAGAGTTCAGTGTTCTGTCATTTTTGGGGTGTTGTGCCCAGTCAAATTCATAGTACATGAATAATTTTGTATTCTGTAATTTAGGGTTTTTGTTAGTTTTGGGTTTTGTATGACATGAGGGTGAGTTATTAAAAATTTTAATTTTTTGGTGAACTATCCCTTTAATTCCTCCACACAACATATTTTACCCCCTGACTCTGCAGGAGGTCCCACCCCCAGCCCTGCTCCCTCTGTGCCCGTGTCCCAGCCACCTTTCCTTCTGGATGGTCTCACCTCGCAGCCCCTCTTCAATGACGTTGCAGCGGGTGAGCTCATATTGGTCATCCTAATGATTCCTGCCTGCTGCAATATGGGACAGTGCCATTATGATATTTGTTTTTCTTCTGCAGGCATTCCACCAATGACAGCATACAACAAAAATGGCCTGAAAATAGAGTTCACATTTGAGAGGTCCAACCCCAATCCCAATATTGCTGTTATCACCATCCATGCCTCCAACTCCACTGAGGCTGACATGACTGACTTTGTGTTCCAGGCTGCAGTACCAAAGGTGTGTTCGCTTTGTCCTGTTACTGTGCGTTCGCTTTGTTTCTGTTACTGTGCGTTCGCTGCGTCCTGTTACTGTGCGTTCGCTGCGTCCTGTTACTGTGCGTTCGCTGCGTCCTGTGACTGTGCGTTCGCTGCGTCCTGTGACTGTGCGTCCGCTGCGTCCTGTGACTGTGCGTCCGCTGCGTCCTGTGACTGTGCGTCCGCTGCGTCCTGTGACTGTGCGTCCGCTGCG
>JAZGTJ010004869.1:0-29287 GCA_036877575.1 Botia almorhae
TTTTTTTTTTTTATAGTACTTTGAAGGGGGAACATATGAAAGCCCGTTGTCACAACTACAAGAACAGAGGAGAGACCAGAACTTGAGGTAAGTGTTAACAGGGCAGTGGTTTATTAACAATGAAAGCAGTGTAGTAGATCGGGTGCTATGTGGACTGGGTTCTTATCTTTGATATGGAGATGCAGGAGGTGAACAGGAACGAGAAACCAGGGGATAAAAGTCCAACTAGTAGAAATCTTCTTCGGAATGCGGGGAGCCTTGGGAATAGTGATAGGGGTTGCGATCTGTAGATCAGACAGGAAACGGTTGTGGGGAAGTGATATATATAGAGTAGAAGGAGGTTGGATGGGGCACAGGTGACTGTAATTAGAATTCCGGTGATGATGAGCGAATGGGAGGTGCTGCCGGTGAGGGAACAGATGGGAGTGATTGGGATGAACGCCTGACACGTTTCCGCCACTGTTAAGAAACAAAAATCGGTTAGTCATAATTATGAGACACTTTCTCATAATAATGACTTTACATCTCATAATAACAAGAAATTTTCTCATAATTATGACTTAATATTTCGTCATAACTTTCTTGTAATAATGACTTAGTATCTCATAATAACGAGAAACGTTCTCATAATAATGACTTAATTTCTTTTAATAATGACTTAGTATCTCGTAATAATGAGAATTTTTTTGTAATAATGAGAAACTTTCTATATATCTCTCCCTTAATCCACGCATACGCAGTATGCGGACAGCAAGCGAGGCATTCATATCATGAAGACCGGATCAACTGTTTTAAAAGTAAGTTTGATGATTAATAAACGTGACAGAAAGCACATAGGCCTAAGCAAAACTTAGTAATCGGCCATTTATCCATCAATGGGAATGACAACTAGGCCAATCGCCTGAGCCTTTTACGAAACCGATGCTTTATGATATGTTACATTTTAACTTACGATACCTTTAAACAGTGTTTAGCTGTTCTTCTAAAGGCATACTTACTTTTAAAAGAGTTGATCCGGTCTTCATGATATGAACACATTGCTTGCTGCCCGCACACTGCGTATGCGCATGTGTGGATTAAGGGAGAGATATATAAAAGGTTTCTCATTATTACGAGAAAGTTTCTCATTATTACGAGATACTAAGTCATTATTATGAGAAAGTTTCTCATTATTATGAGATGTTAAGTCATTATTTCGAGATACTAAGTCATTATTATAAGAAAGTTTCTCATTATTACGAGATACTAAGTCATTATTATGACAAAGTTTCTCGTTATTATGAGATGCTAAGTCATTATTTCGAGATACTAAGTCATTATTTTGAGAAAGTTTCTCATTATTACGAGATACTAAGTCATTATTATGAGAAAGTTTCTCGTTATTATGACTTAGTATAACGAGAGGATAATTTTTATTATTTCGAAATACTAAGTCATTATTACAAGAAAGTTGGTATTATGAGAAAGTTTGTCATTATTATGAGATACTAAGTCATAATTATGAGAACATTTCTTGTTATTATGAGATGTTAAGTCATTGTTATGAGAAAGTTTCTCGTTATTACGAATTTATTTTTTATGTTATTACTTTTTAACTCATTATTACGAGAAAGTTTCTTAATATAATGAGATACTAAGTCATAATTATGAAAAAGTTTCTCATAATTATGACTTGATGATTTTTTTTTCTCAACAGTGGTGGGAACAGGCTTCCATATGAACATGCTTAAAATTTTTAAAATTTAAATAATGTAAAAATCATATTGTTTCTAAAAACGTATAATAAAATAATTGCATAAGCAGGCCAGTGAGTCTGGGTGATTTAATTGTATCACAGATGTGGCTGACAAGACTGCAGGCCCTTTGGAATCATTGGTTTTATAGATTGCTGTTGTCATTACATCACTTTGCTGATAGGCCCAGAGACAATGAGTAAAGTCTACTGAAAGCAAATTTCCATTTGAGTCTATCACTGGACAAGAGCCTGCAGGCCGCTGCACAACTGACACGCGGTTCACTTAATGCTGTATAATGGGTCCTCTTCAGCAGATGCTATGAAAAAATATATTTATAATTATGAGAAATAAACATTGGCTAAAGGCAATCAGGGTTTTTTGTATCAAAGGATTGCAGTTAATTTGTTAAAGGGATAGTTATTTTCATGTTATTCCCAACCTGTTTCACTTTCTTCAGAAAAGCTCAACATGTTTAGCAGAATGTTTGTGTGTGATAAACCTAGTAACCATGCTATCAAAGCTAACATATGCTGTCACAAAGCTTCAGAGGAGTTGGAATATAGCAAGTCATACATACTAACTCTCTAGAGCTTTTGTGGTGTTCTTTTAGAGCTTGACATCATGTCGAGCTCTAAAAGCTCTAAAACTTCACATCATCACTCTCCTCCAGTAAGGTCCTATGGGTTTTAAAATAAGATATTCATAATACATACACTGACAGAATTTTGGGGTGCCCAGTGACAGACACTCTTCAAGCAAATGGAGGGTTTCTGTGGAGAGATCAAAGAGACCACTGTCTGATGTCCCTATGTCTGATATTCCTAAAAATCCAAAAGAGAAGAGGTGGGAGAACATAGACAAAATTGCATCAGATTCAGCATCAGTTTGTATTCAACAAATACACTTTTCTTTCGGCATAATATATGCTTGTCCTTATGCCTTCATTTACTTCATGCTTATCATTACTTCATGCTGAATCTACTGCTCTCTCTCCACAGGCACTCATTTTCTAGAATGCCCTCTTCAGAGAGTCAAAGTAAAGACAACCCTTATGACTACAGGAAGATACTAAGAAAGCCCTCCCAAAGATGAAAACTTATAACCCAGTCCTAAATCTCTAAATCTCTGGCCTCTTAGTGAATTTACATTCACTAGAGCAGGGGTCTCTAATCTATGTTCCTAGACCTGCAAAAAAGTTTCTGTCATTCCCAAATACCCTGATTAGCTGGTTCTGGTGTGAACCTTATTGGAGACCTCGTCTAGAGCTTTTTGATTAGTTTGTTTTGAAAGACTGGATTTGACGTAGTAGGAATAGCCATAACAAAGAAATCATACAAATACAAGAAGTAGCCTTTTTTTGCTAATCAGAATTTTATTAAGAATCACAAAGTTGGAATTGCTGTATATGTTTTCATGGATGAAGCCAAAAGATCTGAGATTATAGCAGTACATCTTTGCTGGTTTCACTTGATTTAAAGGATGATTAAAGAATTTATTGATGTTCTAATTCATTTTATTAATATTTTTGCATATACCCTGAACTTCTTGTTTGAAATTGTACCATGTACAAGATACTTTGATACAGACATCTTTCTGATCATCTATCATTTGTGCATTATCAAAAAAGATGATATACAAATTTTAAATAATTGCACTCTCAACTGATACTGTCAGCTGACAAAATGTAATCATATAATAGTTAAGATTAGTTATGAGTCTGGAAGAATTTGTGCGATTAAAGGCTATCACAACAGCTACCGAAAGCTTAAAAACATCTTGAGAATAAGTGTTACCACCACACGTCAACAAGAAGAGCAGATTGTTCATGACATTTAAAGATAGTGCTGTATGCACTGCATTCTACACCCTAATGCTTTAGTGACTTATATAGACATTATAGCCATTGAACAGTTACAAGAAAGACAGTATGGGTTAGAATATGGAAATCAGGGCAGAATTTTAACAATTATGCAAACAGTGTTGCCAATTTTGCATTTTTTGCATTCAGCCATTTATTTTACAATTTATTAAATCAGATTTTTGTTTGCATTTTCGTGTGATGTTTATTTGAGTATTGTGGAGTTAAAATTGCTGCACTACATAAATTTGTGCAGCAAATTGTCTTGATGTTGACATTTGTTCGATGCAGCTATTATTCTTTGGGTAGCACATTTACAATACAGGTATGTGAATAATCAGCACTCTTGCCTAAATGACTACAGACCCATGACACTCACATAGCTAGTTTTGAAAGGCTTATCAAAAACATTATCTGCACATCCATCCCTTATAATATCTGTGACCCTGGACTAAATACCCCTCTCTGTGACTAAGTTCTGGACTTTCAGTCAGGCAGACCCCAGGTTTAGAGATTGGGCCAGACCACCTCCAACTTTATTATCCTGAGTACAGTGCCACAGAGATGCGTTTTGAGTCCTCTGCTTTACTTTATACATATGACTGTGTGTCTTCCCATAGCACTACTTCTATTGTCAAGTTAGCTGATAATACAATGGTCTTGGGCTCCATCTCCAACAACAAACTCACTTTTCTGCCTGCGGCAATCTGGCAGATGTTTCTGTAGTCTGATGGCCAAAACTAGGAGACGCAGGAGGAACTTCTTCCCTCAGGCCATCCGAGTCCTCAACAAGAACACATCCTGCACTTAAATGACTGCAGGTGGTGTAGTGCTATTCAACAGAACACTGCACTGTAACATGTACATTCAATACTCTTGCTTATATAACTATCTATTTGTGACAAATAAAATCTTGACTCTTGAATCTAATCATGAACTAATGAAGAGCTATCCTTAACTTCAACTGATGTCATATGGATTCATGCATGAAGAACAGCAGCCTTAACTACGTTAGTACATGTTTGATATATGTATGTTTGCTGGCTATATGGGTACATACTGGGTACATGATACTGTATGATGATACTCATCAGTATCATTATGCTGCAATGATACTGTACCTTCACTGTACCTTCACCTTCACTGTACCATTTCACTGTCTTCTTGAAATGTCACGCAACATCACTTAGCTGAGCTAAATACTTATTGTGTTACTACACAATGTGGATTTGATAGTGAGTATAAAATGAATCATGAGCTAAATTTAGTAAGCAGTTAATAGTGAATTAATTATGATTTGGCACCCTCAAGTAAAGTCATTAAAAAATAATGCATTAGAAGGCAATGAATTTATGTTAACTTATTGGTAATTAATAATAAATTAATTATGATGGGCCCTCTTAAGTAAAGTCAATACATATATTGAAATGCATTAACAAGCCATGAGCTGATGCTAGTTTGAAGGTAGTTAATAATGAAATAGTAATGATGAGCTCTTTAAAGTAAAGCTATGACACAATGATGCATTAACAAATAATTAAATAAAATATCATTAAACATGCACTAAGAGTGTCAAGCTTATTCTATTAGACCACCAGAACAAACAAACGAAGATAAATGTTATTTATAGATCTTTTATTGTTTTTTTACATACGTAAACATATATGAAGTCAAAAGAAAGCCCAAACATACCTGTAAAGACACACATAAGGTAAAATGATGAAAAAAAACTAATCGAAGCATGCACAATTAAACGAAAAAACAATCATGTTAATTGCTGAACATAATTTGTACATAATCATTCTCATTAATGAGAAAAGGTTTAATGAGAAAAGCAGGAATGGATGTGGACCACAGAACTGAATGTCATGGTCCACGAAGCAGCCAGTCTGGTCTTCTGCTCTCCTACTGAGAACGAAGTCTGTTTCTAGCTGGAGTAAAGCAATTACAAGCATCTAAAAAGTGTCTTCAGCAGAGATGCGGGTGGTGCGGCAGGAGGGATACAAACTAGTGTGTGTAGTCACGATTAACGACGCAAAATAGTTCGTCATGTCCTGAATCACGCCGGTATTTCTCTGCTGACGTGTAGCGGGTTATCTTTACGCCAAAGAATGTTGTAAGTTTCCATGTTAGAGAAGCCTGTGCAACGGATTGGTAGATGTGACCGTTTCGAAATTTATTACGCACCCTCAACCTGCATGTGCAGCAAAACTGTGTGCCATTGCATGCCTGTGTCTCCATCAGTGCCAGCGTTTCTCTATGAGGTCAGTGAAAGACTCCGGCTGCTCCAAATCATTGCGCACACGGCGCACAACCTGAATGTACACTCTTTGTTTGTGGTTGGGTCAACAATTCTTTTTTGATGAACATCTTATTGATAAAGGCGTTTGGACCGGTGTGATTGTAAACAAATCGTTGCGCAGCTGGATTTTGGCGCACTTTCCAACATTCAGCACCACGGCTGCGGACAGCTCCTGTTTCACCGTGACGCGCGTCTGGATGGCTGCTGCTCGCTTCGGTCTGTCGCTGCTCTGATCCGCTTTGTTCGCAATGGCATCACACGGGTTTTGGTTTCTGGGCGCTGAAAATGCAGGTGGAAGCCCTAGCCAAAGTCCCAACACCCGTAAGTAAAACTGTGTTTATAATGAAGCCTAAATCTGTGCTAGAAGGAAAGCACAGGTTGTTGTATTTATATTACGTTAGTTTGTCTATGACAAATCTGAGACAATGAAATGCAACATTTATTGTGTTTCTTGACTGAATATATCTGTTCAAGGTAAAATAAAATGTAATTTGAAATATGTTGCATGATTATAAACAACAGAATTAAGGTCAATATTTTAATGTCAATGCCGATGAATTATTGATCGCCTTAATGGAAGTTTCATGGTGCATCGTTCAGTTTGTGGTGTTAAAAATCACACGCACTCGATCGTTTCAGCTAGAGCATGGTGTCAGGCGGCGGCCCAGAAATTCCCCGGAGGCATCGGCTCCAAATTATGTGGTACGTAAATTTTTAACATGCAATCTAAATGTAAGATCGACATATTTGTCTCTTCAATATTCAGAAATCTAAGAAGTCTGAAACGAATTAGATCAGTGAGTAAACAACTCAGTCTTACGATGTAAAATGGTATTACGTCTCTACTCATTATTTCTTTCTGAAGCACTGTTAAATGTCGGCGAGGCTGAGAAGGCAGCTCCAGCCCCAGTGAAGGCAGAAGATGGGTCTACAGCCCATAGGTGCGACTGTAATAAACCCTGTAACTGCTCCAAAGCCACCGTGTGTTTTTCTGATCTCTATTCAACAGGTAAACACAACCCATCACATTAAAGTATCATTCTATCACATACAGAAAAGAGCAAAAATGCCTTGACGTTACGTGGTTATACCAACAGTTTAAAATCATTTTCATTTTACATGACCATTCAACGATGCGCTTTTGTAAAAACTACATTTTTTAGCTACCAATTTTTTTGATATTGATACGTCGTCTGTTTAATAGCTAATTAACGAAATGTGTACATGTTGTAACCTCGTGTGAAATAACACCAAATACTCGCCCATTTTCCGTTTAATACATTTAATACATTTTCCGTTTAATTGTCGCATTTTTTATTAAATATTTTGGATAAAATTTTGTATCATAAAATAAATAGTTAATAATGCATTTAAATGTACAGGTAATAGCTTAGATTGTGTGAGATTTTGAAACGTTAGCAATTTCTTTTCATGAGCTTTGCACTACCAATTACTACCGTAATTATTACAGTAACGTATTAATTGTATTGTTGTTTTTACAGATCTTTTACCTGCATTGGATGGGGACGCGAAAACTATGAATTTTCTGCAGGAGGTTGTGGATATATTGCTGGCTTATATAGTGGAATCTTTTGACAGGTCAACGAAAGTGATTGATTTTCACTATCCAAATGAATTGCTTCAAAGGAATAATTGGGAGCTTTCCGACGAACCTGAGACTTTAGATGATATTCTTATCAGCTGTCGAGCGACACTAAAATACGCCATTAAAACCGGTAAGTGTGCTTTTAGTTTTTTAAAATACATGGGCTTATTAATGTGTTTAATTTATATTTTTCTGTTTATTTTATATTATTTTATATTATATAATAGTGTAAATGTCCTTTATATTGTGTATCCTATTTCATATCTTAACGAATGCCCTACGTTTAATATTATATATCTAATAGAATTACGTTAGATTTTTGTGTAAAACATGTAAATAAAAAAATGTGTAAAACATTTATATTGAAGGATCACTGTTATTCACGTTCTCTTTTCCTCTGGACAGCAGAAATAGAATAGTGCCTAAAAGTAAGTCAGATCAGAACATGATGTGACGTGGTTCGGATGATTTTTGGTTGATCATTAAAAAAAAGATCATTAAATAATTATCTTACTGCTTGGGTTTCCTTAAGGGCAAATTAAGCAAGTGTGTATTAATAGCGACCTGTTAGTAGGGGCATATAATATAAATATATATATAATATATATATATAAATATATATACAATATTGTGTCTAGCTCACCCCAGGTATTTCAATCAGCTCTCCACTGGATTAGACATGGTTGGCCTGGCTGCAGATTGGCTAACATCCACTGCCAACACCAATATGTGAGTGTGCTCCTCTTTCCATTAAACACAAAGCAGATTATTTCTGTTTTCTCTTCGTCCCATAATTTTTTTGGCCTGGTCTTTGCGTTATTGCAAGCTTTACCTCACAGACATCTGCTAAAAGGAATAAAAACATTGATGAATTCAGTCTAACCTGATATAACCTCCTTTCCACAAAATGGTGCTCAAAACCATTAACAGAAAGAAAATGAGACAGACATATAAAATAATGTTTATTCTGGCAAAAAGTCATTTTATTTTTGGGGTTTTTAATTTGAATACAATTACATTACTATTTAATAACAATGCAATAGCAATATAATGCTGATTGTTATGAATGAAAATATGAAAAACTGCCAACAGAACTGAGTTGGTTTATTCCATCATTTCTTAAGCAAATATAAAATGTTTGTTACATTTTTTAAAATATAAAAATATTACACAAATGCATTTCTAAACGATAGCATAGCGTTCATCTGTCTTTGTCTTGCATTGGCAATTTACACACTATTGTAAAATACACAAACTGTTGAAAAATTCCCTGAAAATGGGTTTTCATTACTTTTCTCTGGCTTGTGGTCATGTGATCATGGTAACAGGTTCACCTATGAGGTGGCTCCAGTCTTTGTGCTGTTGGAGTACGTTACATTGAAGAAGATGAGGGAGATCATTGGCTGGCAGGATGGCCATGGTGATGGAATATTCTCACCAGGTATGAAGCCATCTATCTACATGGCCTTTCTTATTCTGCAGTATGTGCTGTAGTTAATGTACAGTGAATTGTCATAAAGGTCATTCATTTTAAAGGCTAATCATTTAATCTTCAATGTCTCTATTACTTTTGAATTCAAGTTAAAATAAAGACAGCAAGCAGTAAGATGAGTTATTAAACCTTTTTTTTATTATTATCAGATTTAATGAATCATGTTAGAACTAAGTAAAATAAAAATCAAATGATCCATTCTAAATTAATTGTAATAAAAATCAAGTAACACCACAGATACATTTGATACAACAACAAAATTTGCAAGAACTTGTTGTTTTTAGGTATGTTTATAGGTATTTATTGGTAATGTGAATGAAATGTGTTATTAAAAACTTATAGAGGTTATGTGACTTTATCTGTTATATTCCATTTATTCTGCTTCCTAAAATTTAAATTCAATTTACAGATTTTTTTTTTATTTATTCAATTTATCTTGGTTCTTATATCATTAAAACTGCACTACTGTTCTCTGCCTACCTTTCAATGCTTTCAGAGTGGTCACATTTCAAACATTAAAATCTGTAGGTGGTGCAGAGAATACATAAGATCAGGGTAAAAAAACATTTAGGGTCTTGGGTAAAAAAATCTGACAGCAGCAGCAAGATCGAGTTAATGAATAAAATAAATAAAAAAGCTTTATCCTCCTCCAGGTGGTGCTATTTCCAACATGTATGCTATGTTACTGGCACGCTATAAGATGTTTCCTGAGGTAAAGGAGAAAGGAATGTCATCTGCTCCGAGGCTGGTGGCCTTCACATCTGAACATGTATGTTAATTTATTTATCTCACTTATCTGGCCTGTTTGCAAGTCTCTCTGTTTTTTATAGCTCAATCTAAACATGCTGGCAATGCCAAGGTCATGGGTTTCACTGCCAGAGAACATACAATCATGTACTATATGACAACAATTTATGAAAATAAACTAATTTATCCAATGTTATTTTTCATAACAAATTAAGAACTCAGTTTCTCAGAACTCAGAGCTCAAGTCTCCTGAACTATGAACGAGCAACAAAATATTCCTCTGGGAATTAGGTATTTGAAAACAAGGGCCATTTTAGATTTTAGTCGTATGGTGCATTTGTGTTTTTAGTTTTTGCTGTAGCTTGGTACTTGAGCTGACACAGGCTCTAAGAGTTTTTACTGAAACACTGGTGGTTCATGTTTTATTATAGCATGATTCAGGAATGTTCCAAGGAACATTTGTGTGCTTTAATGAAAGCAGGACAATCTGACAAAAGAATTAAATAGTCAGTGTCACAAATTTGAGTTTCTCTTAATTTTAAATCATAATGTTACTGTTTCAAATCTGTCAAAAGAAATTAATCCCAGGTTTTCAGCATGGTCTCGAAATGCATAACAAAAGAATTGTTTCCACAACCGTATTACTTGACTAAATCAGATTAAAGATGAAGTGTTACATGCATTTTTTGATGTAAACATTTTAAAAAGTAAAAACTAAATGTACATACTGGTATATTTTCCAATAGTCTTTTTAATGTCTTTGCATCATTTTGTAAATACAGCTCATTCCCACAGATCAGAGACATTTGAAGTCTCTGATCTGAACCACCTGAATGATTGAGCTATATCCAAATGTTTCACTCTGTGAGATTTTTTCACTCTGCGTTTCCTCTGTCATAAATGAAAATAATGTACAGCGGCAGAGATTTATGATTATATTAGTGCACTGATGAGTCATTATCTTTCAGAGCCATTTTTCAATCAAGAAAGGAGCAGCTGCACTTGGAATCGGTACTGAAAGTGTGATCTGTATTAAAGCAGATGAGAGGTGAGTCTGGATTATCACTACTGATGCATTACCTTACAATTGCGTATTTCACGTCTAAATGGTATAATCACTAAACCATATGACTTCAGTTTTATTGCTTTAATTTATGGCAGGGGGAAGATGATTCCGTCTGACCTTGAAAGGAGAATAGTTGAAGCCAAGCAGAAGGTAATTTTAATGACCGTGTCTCCTCCTGGGCTCTGTCTGAATAATCCGAGCGTGTGGTTCCTGGCTGCTGTGGCAAGACAGGCCCTGAATGACCCCCTGATTTCTGTCTTGCAGGGATATGTGCCATTCTTTGTCAGTGCCACGGCCGGCACTACAGTTTATGGGGCTTTTGATCCTCTTATCGCCATAGCGGACATCTGTAAAAAATATGACGTCTGGATGCATGTGGATGTGAGTGGATCTGTTTCCATGAACTTACATGAACTTCCTGCATGTTTCATCTGTGAAATACAGATGGTGAAGAGTGATCCAAAAGTGATCTAAGTTTTGGCAGAGAATGTAGGGATTTGGACAAACACCTGACACTGAATATAAACTCATCTTGTGCCATTTGTGCTCGGGTTATAAATGATGCATTACGCAGCTTGTTGAGCAGACGTGTTATTACATTTTTAAGTGATCGGGCTTACAGTTATTGCCTGGCAGACAATAAATAGGTATGAGTGACCCAAGAAAAATCTAAAAAACAGAATGCAAGTAAACCCACAAGCAGTCTCATTTCAGTCACCCAAAACACTTTGGCAATTGCATAGCACCACCCTGACAACAAACCATAACATTATAGCAACCACCTAACAATGCCTATTTGTTTCAGCAAAGTAGAGAAACACCCTGTATGTCCACAATACCCTAGCACCCACAATACCCTAGCAACCTCCCTTCAATGCCCCAACAACATTAGCGACATTAGCGAAACTCTTTACATTGGCAATGCTGTAGCAATAGCCCAGAACACAATAGCCACCTCCTAGCAATGACCTGGCAAGCACCCATAAAAATCCAACAACTGCACAGCAATGCCCTCACATCTTAGCACCCTTGCAGCAAGTTCCACTCATTTTTTTTAATCCCTAGAAAAAATTAAAAGTGATTAATTAGTGATGTGGGATTTGACAAATGGAAAATTGATCATGTACATCACAAATGACCAGCTTTAGAAGTGTAGGTTCATCTAAACATTACCTATAGAAGGAGTTACCTTCAATCAGTCTGTGAGTTTGCACATGTGTGTTCATTCCTCTGGGCCAAAAAAAAATAGCAACGTCTTATTGCCTCATTTTTCTGGTTATGCTGTGACTTACAGCCTGTGGCATTTTAACAGAGCTCTAGAGAGCTCTATCAAATGCATTGTGTTTGGATGCACTCAACATTCATTTGGCCTAAAGGCTGCAGTCAGACATTTTCCATCTACCAGTAATACAAATGAGAAGACCAGCAGCAAACGCTTGATCACCCCACTCCCACTCTGTTATTGTGAAATATAAAGTATATAAAAAATATGCTGCAAAGAAACAAAATATTTGTCTTTGGCAATACAAAACATAAAGGTTATACTGATGTTACTGGTGTTATACAAACTTATTTGGGAATTATAAATCTAGGGTATATGAATTTACATGATTATTTCTTATGATAAAAATATACAGCAATGTTTAAATTGTGAAAAGGCTGCCCCACCGGTTTAAATAGAAATATGTACAATTAAATAAAATGAGCTTAAATGTAGTGAATCACATAAAAGCAATGGAAATTAAAACTTTATTAACACACAACCTGCTCAAATAATAAAAAAAACCACTTATTTAATTGTTTTGCGCACCAACTAAAATATAGTGTGTAGATATGCCAGAGGCAAAAGTCAAATTGTGCATAGCCACCCAATTTATTTACAAAAATAAAAAAATGTATTCTTTTTTTTAATAATTAAGTAAAATTGCAACTCTGTGCCACTGGAGGTATTAGGTTTCATTTGGATCCACTTTGGTCTGTGAATTAAATAAAATCAAACTATAAAAAATAAATCAAATTTTACTGATTTGACTTATTAAACAATAATGCAGTGACAAATGTTACATTTTTTGTGGCAGCTTCACTTGAGCCTAATCATCTAACTACTGCTGTTAGCATTACTTAAAATATCTGCTAGTAGCTTACAAAGACTATAAACATGGAGCTAATTAATAATTTATTGCATGGAAAATTCTAAATTAATGGACATTTGTAACTTTACTCTCAAAATGTAAACAAGAGTCATTGTGTCAGTCCCATTTTGTAAATGCCTCACAAAACTGTAAGTGGCACACCTGGGTGTTAACTAATGAATATTGGATGAACTAATTTGACTGTTTTTGTTTTTGCTATTTTTTCTTTTTTTTGAATAAAAAAATGACAAAGTGGACTGAATCATTTCGTGTGTACACATATAAGTGTTTTAAGTTAAGTGATGTATGATCTGTGTTTATATAGGGAGCATGGGGCGGCAGCTTGCTGATGTCCCGTAAACATAGATGGAAGCTGAATGGAGTCGAAAGGTCAGTTAATTCTGAAGGTCTTATGTACTTAATGTGATTTAACGACTTCATATGGATTTCCATGGATGTAGGAAAAGCTAGATGACATGATACAAACGCTCACTTCTTTTTCTCAGACTCAGAGAGCTTTGTGGTGTTCCTACCACCTGCCTGCTCGATCCCATTCCATCTCATCTCTTTCAAGCTATTTCTCCAGCAGTCACACCAGCACTTACTCATATAAATAACACGTCTCTTCACACTGGTATTTTCCCCACTACATTTAAGCAGGATAGGGTAACCCCACTGCTAAAGAAACCCAACCTAGATCCAGCACTACTTGAAAACTACAGACCGGTATCCCTGCTTCCATTCATTCCATTCCATTGGCCAAGATTCTGGAAAAAGTTGTGTTCAGTCAAGTCCTTTCTCACCCAGAACAACCTCTTGGATAACAACCAATCTGGCTTCAAGAAAGGTCATTTGACAGAGACTGCACTGCTCTCAGTTGTTGAAGACCTCAGACTGGCTAAAGCGGACTCCAAATCGTCAGTTCTCATTCTGCTGGATTTGTCAGCCGCTTTTGATACTGTAAACCACCAGATCCTGCTGACTACGCTCAAATCACTAGGCGTTACAGGTACTGCACTCCGGTGGTTCAGATCTTACCTCTCTGACAGGTTGTTCAGGGTGTCTTGGAGAGGAGAGGTGTCCAACCTGCAACATCTAGACACTGGGGTGCCCCAGGGCTCAGTTCTCGGACCACTTCTCTTCTCCATCTACATGGCGTCTCTAGGATCCGTCATTCAAAAACATGGCTTTTACTATCATTGCTATGCTGATGACACCCAGCTCTACCTCTCTTTCCACCCTGATGATCCGCACCTCCTTACCTGCTCTCACTTCTTCACACTTATGTGCCCACTAGAAACTTGCGTTCTGCTAATGAACGTCGCCTTGTGGTTCCATCCCAAAGAGGGAAATCACTTTTACTTTCACTCTGCCCGGTTGGTGGAATGAACTTCATAACTTTATCAGAATGGCTAAGTCGTTAGCTGTTTTCAAGAAACGACTTATATACTCAACTATTTCGTCTTTACTTCCTTAACTAATCAACTAACACACCGCCACAACCTCTACTTCTTTTATTTAAAATAAATAAATAAATAAATATTTTTGCCCTCTTATACTGTGCTGGAATACCAGAGACCTATCTATAGCACTTATTCATTGTTGCTGTTATAGTTGTTGTAATTGCTTCCTTGTCCTCATTTGTAAGTCGCTTTGGATAAAAGCGTCAGCTAAATGATTAAATGTAAATGTATTCACTCAAAATTCAATGAAATGTTTACAAAATGATTTTGATCATGTTGTCATTTTAAGAGCTAATTCCATGACCTGGAACCCTCATAAAATGATGGCCGTGCCCTTGCAATGCTCTGCTCTGCTGGTTCGAGAGGAGGTAAGACCACAACATACTCATATTACTAAACAAATTATCCAGAAAAATCTAGTTCTTCACATTAACTATGGACATGCTCCCCTCATGTTTTATAGCGAGAACAGGTCACATCTTTCTCCTCCTCCTGTTGTTTAATCTAGGGACTGATGCAGAGCTGCAACCAGATGCAGGCCTGTTATCTATTCCAGCAGGACAAACATTATGATCTGTCATATGACACAGGGGACAAAGCCTTGCAGTGTGGGCGCCATGTGGACATCTTTAAACTCTGGCTGATGTGGAGAGCAAAGGTACGAGAAGCAATTTTAGAATGTAATGCTCTGTGATATTGCTGAAGACTGGAGTGAGAATTCAAAATGACTGCAGTATAGAATCTCAAACCTGCCAAAAATAAAAAATAATAAAATCTACAAAAAATTAAAAAAAAAAAAAATATATATATATATATATATATATAAACTAAATTTGCAAAGAAAAATAAAATGATACTTGTGTTTAGGCTGTAAAGCTACAGGCAATAAACTAGGACCCATTTGGATGCTTGTAAACAGGGGATACAACTGCACATTTGTAAGGGGTATGCAAGATCAAGCTTTTCACCCTACTGTATCCCATCTAATAAATTAGATAATTAATGTGATAATTAACTCAAGGACTAATAATGACTTAAACATAGAACAGAAACAAGGGAACACAAGAGACAATGAAAAGAAACTGTGACAGTACCCCCCCCCTACCGAAATATGCCTCCTGGCACCATTTTTTTCGGACACAAAAATTGACTTCAAAAAATGAGTGGAAGAGAACTAGAAGATAGGCATTGAGCTGGCCTATGTCAGGAAACTGTAGAGTTCAGCTAAGGGAAGCACCAGGGCAGAGCTCATGGAGGGAGGAGCCATGGCAAAGATCTCGTGGGACATCCAGTGGAGCCTCCAGGATGATAGACCAGGTTGGAGCCAAGGGAGTGCAAAGCTAAGGCGGATCCAAAGGCCTCATGAGGTGAGGTGGAATCATGGGCCCGGAGAATGGTTGTGCAGTTTAAGGATCCACCCCACGAGGCCAAGCTGGTGATGAAGGAGGCTGAGGTAGAGCGAAAAGCTGGAGGATGTAACCAGACAGGGCAGAGCTAGGGATCTGCGAGACAACAGCAGAGACAGTGAATCCAGAGTAGAATGCTGAGCTGGGTGGGGCCAGCAGAGACAAGGGAAGCAACAAGCTATTTAGGAGTAATGGTATGGGTGTATGGGTGGGAACTTCTCTGCATCTGCAACAATGAACCAGCGCTCCTCTACTAGCTCAGAGGTGGAGATTCAGCAGAAACCTGCTCAGGAGAGGACCCCATTATCACTTCCAGCTTTGGGATGGATAATGCCAGAGAATGTAAGAGGGGCCGTAGCCCAAGAGAACACACTCCACAAATATATAGGCTTATATATACACTATATTGCCAAATATATATTATATATATTGTATTCGCTCATCTGCCTTTAGACGCATATGCATTTAAGTGACATTCCATTGTTAATGTATAGGGTTTAATATGACGTCGACCCACCCTTTGCAGCTATAACAGCTTCAACTTTTCTGGGAAGGCTTTTCACAAGGTTTAGGAGTGTGTTTATGGGAATTATTTTACCATTCTTCCAGAAGCTCATTTGTGAGATCAGACACTGGTTTTGGACGAGAAGGCCTGGCTCGCAGTCTTCACTCTAATTCATCCCAAAGGTGTTCTATCGGGTTGAGGTCAGGACTCTGTGCAGGCCAGTCAAGTTCTTTCACACCAAACTCGCTCATCCATGTCTTTATGGACCTTGCTTTGTGCACTGGTGTGCAGTCATGTTGGAACAGGAAGGGGCCATCCCCAAACTGTTCCCACAAAGTTGAGAGCATGGAATTGTTCAAAATCTCTTGGTATGCTGAAGCATTCAGAGTTCCTTTCATTGGAACTGAGGGGCCAAGCCCAGCTCCTGAAAAATCCCACACCATAATCCCCCCTCCAGCAAACTTCACAGTTGGCACAATGCAATCAGACAAGTACCATTCTCCTGGCAACCTTCAAACCCAGACTCGTCCATCAGATTGCCAAATGGAGAAGCATGATTCGTCACTCCAGAGAACGCGTCTCCACTGCTCTAAAGTCCAGTGGCGGCGTGCTTTACACCACTGCGTCCTACGCTTTGCATTGCACTTCGTGATGTATGGCTTGAATGCAGCTGCTCAGCCATGGAAACCCATTCCATGAAGCTCTCTACGCACTGTTCTTGAGCTAATCTGAAAGCCACATGAACTTTGGAGGTCTGTAGTGATTGACTCTGCAAAAAGTTGGCGACAGATCGCTGACCTCGTCTGTCATTTTACGTGGCCTACCACTTCGTGGCTAAGTTGATGTCATTTCCAATCGCTTCGACTTTGTTATGATACCACTGACAGTTGACTATGGAATATTTAGTAGCGAGGAAATTTCATGACTAGACTTGTTGCACAGGTGGCGTCCTATCACAGTACCACGCTGGAATTCCCTGAGCTCCTGAGAGCAGCCTATTTTTGGAGGAGCAGAGTTGGCATATGATATTTTGTATTCCTTTTATCTGTCTTATAAATAATTTGAATGTACACCGCTATCCCAGTAATGGAGCAGCAACAAAATGGTCTGCAATAAATAATACTAATAATAAGGTGGTGCATAATGCAAAGAATGACATAAAATAAGAGAGAGCTGATAAAATAAGAGAGAGCTAAACAGGTCCCTGTGTATATGGTTGGTCCTGCTTTTTATTCTGAAAGGAAAAGGAGCTGGTCAATGATATTTCCCAGCACAACGTGTTGTAATTTCCGCTTTTATTTACATATTGCACAGCCAAACCAGAGAGATATTGACAGTGAAACAAAGACATCACTGGATTTATTACATGAGGTAGTTAACAACTTAATATCATTAAATATTTCTATGGCTCTCCTTTAGTCGTGAGATGTTTTTACATGATCTCTGATTTGAGCTTCGTATAGTCATCAAAAAGACATCAAGCCTGTTTATATTATTTGTTAAGACATTCTACTTAGAAATTCTTGTTAGGCTTGTTACTGGATAAATTTTTCCTGCGTCAGCTAATCTTCACTCCTTTCTCATCTAATGTTGTTCTGAAAGATGTGGTTCCCCATCTGTCCCTGCCCTTGATTTTTGCAAGACTATTCAATACCTAAGTCTGCAATGCACTGATTTGTAATGTCATTCATATTTTTCATATTTTCACCTGCTCTGGACTCTCTTTGTCTCTGCACTCATTATTACAAAATATATACCTAAAATATATACTCTACAATACTCTAATATGAGAGATAGGCACTGGATAAGCAGCAGTCATTAACATTTACACAAATAGCTACTTAAACAGTCATGTAACAGACACATGATGTATTTAATTTGTCACAAACAGCCAAATAGTCACAAAACTTCCACAATATAAATGTTTAGAAATGCAGATAAACTTCAACATATAAATGACACACAGTCATCTACTAAAAGCTTTGTTTTTTTGGTTTATTTCTTTGTATTTTTATATAGTAGTAATGTACTGATATTACAAAATGTTTTACATAAACAAATTACAGTACAGATTATACAGGACATGTCTGTAATAGGTCTTATGTTTTTGCTGGTAATTGTTATGTTTTGAATGATAAACTGAACAATATCTCAAATTACCCCTTTGTTTCTCTTCAGTGCATATATATAACCCTTCCCTTCAGGCAAATATAACACCTATGAATAGTTTGCATAAGAAAAATTAAATAAAATTAATTAATAATACGTTACTATTTTATAATGCTTTGTAGGTCTGCAAATAAATAAATGTTTTTAATGAGAAAGACATGTGAAGAAAAGTGCAGTCAACAGCACAGCAGCACTTTCAGTTGATGAGCTTGATGCGTCACTATGGAAACTAAACCATTATAAGGTAAATTAAAAATTTACCCTAGGGGAAGTTTTAATTTTTTCTATCACATCAATAGAGAATGTATACCTATCTCACGCGCATCGCATGATGGGGCGGTGCTGCCATCTTAGGAGGACCGCCCTCTGCTGCTGATACTGAAATGAATATAGATCCTTACCATTTATTTTATTTTTGCTTTGAAATAAAATCTATACATTTTTCGTGGTATGGTTTGATAGTGAAAGTGACATTTTAAGTGAAATATGTCAGGAAAGAGAGGCTATTTTATTGCATTATATGCATGACAATTTGATGTTTTCAAAATAGTTTTGTAGAATTCTGTTCACAGTGTTTTCACAGTTACCATGAAAACACTATCATGCTGGAGCTCGCTACTGCTTCAGGCATCATGTTGTAGAAATATCCAATATAATATGATTTAATATGGCAGAAACATCCAAATAAAAATGTGTTTAACAAGCTGACAGAAGTCTACTTTTTTTTTACAATTTGTTCCTAGCCCTACTTAAATTTGGGGCACACATTTGACTTGGTGTTGTCATATAGTTTCCAACAAACCTGAGAGTGATTGATGCTGCTTTTTCAGACCAATGCGAATTGTGTTTGAATTTGTTTGTGATTCCCTCACCCCTACTTGCTCTCAGTCTGTAAGCTATTCTCGTTTTATTCAGACATCCACTGCCAGTTTATTTTATTAATAAAGCATTATCAGAGCATTATCAAGCAAACTTTGTGGATGCTGCCTTCTTTGACAAATTAAACACTGAAGAGATGGTGAAGGTTTTCCTGCTCCATTTCCATTGATTCTGTTGCTCGCCTAAATGCAAAGGAAATTGAAGGGAAAGAGCACAGCTCAGCCTTGGTTAAATGATAATACACATGCTCTTAGACAGGAGTGTCGTAAAGCAGAGCGAAAATGGAAAAGAGAAAAACTCCAAGTCTCATATGAGTGTCTGATGGCATACTTAACTAGCTACCAAAAGTCAGTTAAAGAGGCTAAGTCTGAATTCCTTTCCAAACTTATTTCGAACTTAATTGCGAACCGACAGAGGATGCTGTTTAAGACGATCGATCTGGTACTAAATCCCTTACCTGCCCTTTCTCTTGATCCATCTCGGGAAACCTGTGAGAACTTTTTTAAAAAATGTTTACAAATTTTTGATAATAAAGAATTGGATATTAAGGCTTCTATTAAGCCATTAACATTTCATCCCTCATTAAGCTGTTCCCCAACAGATTTGTTAACTTGTTTTCATCCTATTTCCTCTGTACAGCTAGCTGATATTGTTTTAAAGGTTAAGTCGTCCAGCTGTGAGTCATTCCAGCTTGTCCCTTTAAGGATGTGTTTGCAACCTTGAGTCCGGCCGTAACACCAACATTATTAATTCTTTAGCATATGGAGTTGAACCAGCTAGTTTTAAACATGCTGTGGTTCACCCTCTGTTTAGGAAACCATCTTGGTCCATCTATACCTAGTAATTTCAGACCTATTCCAAATTGCCTTTTTCTCAAAACAGTCAGTTGAATTCCTATATCAGTATGTCCAATGTTTTGGATACTTTCCAGTAAGATTTTAGATCACTGCACAGCATGGAAACTTCTTTGTTGAAGGTTAGCAATGACCTTTTGCAAGTTCTCGATACTGGTTCATTTTTAAAAAAAGTTCTCACAGGTTTCCCAAGATGGATCAAGAGAAAGGGCAGGTAAGAGATTCAGTACCAGATCGATCGTCTTAAACGGCATCCTCGGTTGGTTGCAATTTCAATAATAGGTTTGGAAAGGATATCAGACTTAGCCTCTTTAACTGACTTTTGGTAGCTAGTTAAGTATGCCATCAGACACTCATATGAGACTTGGAGTTTGTCTTTTTTTCCATTTTCGCTCTGCTTTACGACACTCCGGTGGTTGTTTTGTTGGATTTAAGTGCGGCATTCGATACAATTGATCATAGTATTGTTACATTGGTTGGAAAAGATGGTGGGTATTCAGGGTGTCGCTCTGCAGTGGTTGTCCTCTTATTTTAAAGACAGAACCTTCTCAGTGAGCACTGGGAAGTTTTCTTCTTCGTCGGCTCCTTTGTTATGCGTTGTGCCTCAAGGGTCCATTTTAGGCCCTCTTCTTTTTTTACTTTACAAGCTTCCCTTGAGTGCCATTTTTAAGAAATATAAGAAATCCTACCACTGCTATGCTGACGATACACAGTTCTATCTTTCAGCAAAAACTGACAGCAGTGACTCTTTGGATGTGCTTTATGACAGTTTTGAGGAGATAAAAGGTTGGATGGCTTATAATTGTCTACAACTAAATAAAAGCAAAAATGAAATTCTGATTTTAGGCCACTCTACAACTTCTTTTTAGTTTAGGGTCTCTTTTTGCCAGTGTTCAACCCTATGTAAGAAATCTTGGGGTTACATTTGATTCGTTACTGAACTTTGAGAAACAAATTAGCACAGTGGTAAAGGGCAGCTTCTTCCATCTGAGATCAATTGCTAAACTAAAACAGTTGTTGCCCCATAAAGATTTGGAGACCTTAATCCATACTTTTATAACATCACACCTGAATTACTGTAATTCCCTTTATTGTGGCTTGCCTCAAACGGCGATTTCTCATCTGCAAATTGTTTAAAATGCTGCAGCGAGGCTTTTTACTGAAACAAAAAAAAGGGATCACATTTCTCGCATTTTATCATCTTTAGAATTTTGGGGTTTTTTAAATAGCTGCCTTTGTGTACTGGTCTTGCACGAAAATACATCAGTGACCTTCTGATTCCTTACTCTCCTCAAAGAGCACTTAGGACTAGTAAATCAGCTTCTCTTAACTCTCGTACATTGTCGCTGTAAAACCAAGGGTGATCAGGCTTTTTCAGCTACAACCCCTAACCTTTGGAATAGATTTCCTGTAAATGTGAGGCTTGCTTCTTTACTATCTAGTTTAAAGTCTGTTCTTAAATCTCATTTGTTTTCTCTGGCCTTTCGGAAACATTTTAATGTAACTGTTGTTGTATTTGCTGTCACAAAGCTTGGTGAGTGTTATGTCTGTTTCCACTAGATGCCGCTTGTGAACTCAGACACTCGCTTATTGCGGTAACTTTTTATTAGTATAATTAGTATAATTTTATATTTTGATTATTTTATAATGTTTATTGTGATTTCCATACTTAATTATCGTTTATTTGCACAAGACTGATTCTTCCTAAGAGTTTTTGGGTTATGTTTTATTTTATTCCCATCTTGCCCTTATATGGCACTTCCTGTTTTTTGTCATCTACATGAAAATATGGAACAATGTTATCGTCAAAAGATTTAAGGTGTTTCTCTTTACATTTATAACCCATCCGATCAGGAATCTTCAAGACATACCCCCCCTCTTAGCGCACAAGCAGGCAAAAGTGGTGTGTGGATGTATTTTTTGTTAATTTACGAGTTTAAAGTCATATGCATGTTTTCTATGTAATTAAACGTGTGACTGATGTGTTATATATTCATCCTGTTTATTCAGTTCTACGGTGTTGGTGTAGATGTTGGCATTGTTATATATGTGTCGATGTGTGCATTAAACATCTGTTAAAGGAACCTCAGCCTTCGCGTTGTGACTAAGGGTGGCATAGTAGAACACTTCACTGCGTTGGTGAAGGCTACGATCATCAGATGGTAATGCTGCACGCGGAAGTCGACCAGCAACAGGCAACATGGATAGGGATAAGGGAAGTACAATGTTTAAAACGACCGCTATTGAATAACTGAAGCTGCAGTGACCAAGTATAAAGGCTGAACAAAGCATGCACTTTTAAGTTAGTGTCTTGGAAGCAGCGCAAGGTTTTGTGAACTGTTGCTGAAGTCTCAATTGTGCTGGTATTTCCATCATCCTCATTCCTCAAGATAAAAGTGGACGTTTGCTAATAATTGTTGGCTTATTAAGAAACTATAAGGACTAAGCAGACAAACAAATGTGTTGCATTATTGAGAAAGACTGAAGTTGAAATTGTCTGTGTTTAAGTTTTTGTATACTTTATAATCCTGAGTAAGATGCTAGACTGAACAATCTAAAAGGAAGCTTCGAACAGAAGTATAGAAGATGGAAGTATCACATCAATGGTTTGAAAAGAGCTATGAAGAGCAAAGATGATGCAGATTTGATTTTAGAGGCTGTGAGCACCATTAATGCCATTCAGTCTGAGGTCGACCATATTTATGGTGACATAAGAAGTCTCACAAGCCCTGAACCAGACATTCGAAGAAAAAATGACACTTGTCTTACCATTACTAGCACTGCAAATGAAAAGGCTCAACGCTTTCTCAACGGAGATCCTGAGAAAATACCCTGGCCTGATTCGGATTCAGTGTTTGAAGCCACTGTAAGTCAAAGTCTGTTTCTAAGATGTTCAGTCAGTCTTCTCATGATTCTTTACAGAAAACACAAGAAGCAGCGGCTGAAGTAGCAGCTGCACAAGAGGTGATTAAAATAATGACGCAGCATCAATATGAAGAGAAAATCCGGAAACTTGAGGCAGAGGATAAAAGATTAATGGCTGAGAGAGAAGCTTAAGAAAAGGGAAATTGACGCCGAGAATGCTAGGAAAAGAGCCCAATTTATCTCAGAAAGTAATGTCAGGAAAATAAAGTTGGAACAGAAGAAGAAGGAAGTAGAACGATTGGAAGAAATAAAAAGACATAATGCAGCGCAAGCAAGGCTACAAGTTTATGCTGAAAACATCGATGATGATGAGGGAAAAAGGCGTTCTGCTCCTCTTCTTCAACAAAAACAAGAAGACTATCTCTCTCAACCAGTCATGCTTACTCAAGTTACTGCTCCTTTAAATCAACCTTCTTATTCTCCTCAAAGGGTTCCACTCACTCAAGCTTACTATGTATCTCAGTCAGATGCATTCGCTGCTTCCAATGAAGCCTCTAATGATCTTGTGAGGGCACTCGCTGAAGATATTACAGCCAATAGGATTCCAATTCCAAAACCTGCTGTTTTCTCAGGAGAACCTCTAAAGTATAATGATTGGAAACTGTCCTTCCAGACGTTCATTGATCGCAAGAACTTGCCAGCCCAAAAAAAACCACTTGTTTCTACGGAAGTATGTGAGTGGCACAGCCAAGAAAGCAATCGAAGGACACTTCCTGGTTGGAACAGAAGCGGCCTTCATAGCTGCCTGGAACATACTTGAGGATAGGTTTGGCAATCCATTTGTAGTTGGCAAGTTGTACCGTGAAAAAATACAGTCATGGCACAAGATTGCTACCAAAGATCTCCGGGAATTTGTAGATTTCCTGAGCAGCGTTGAATCAGCTATGCCTTATGTTCAAGGTTTACAAGCTCTGAATGACTGTGTTGAAAATCAAAGGATATCAGCTAAACTGCCGGAGTGGTTAAGCTGACGTTGGAATAGAGCAGTTACCAAGTTTCAAATACTTTGTCGAATTTCTGAATAAGGAAGCCAGAATCGCATGCAATCCTATCACCTCACTTCAAGCAATAAAACCAGTTGAACAAGAAAGATTCAAGCAAACTGATCAGGATCAATCTAAGTTTCAGCTGATTCGCAACTCAAGTGCCAAGACATTTACCACTAGTTCCAGTAAAGGGACTAGCATCATGTGTGTCTTTTGGAAGAGACATGGCCACACTCTTCATAAATGTTGCAAGATTATGGAAAGACCAGTTGAAGAAAGATTGAAGTTCGTACAGTCTGAGAAATTGTGCTTTGGCTGTCTCAAGGCTGGTCATAACTCTAAAGGCTGCACCTCTAGGAGTGTGTGTGAACAATGTGAAAGGTATCATCCAACGTGCTTACATCAGGATAGGGTAAATAAAGGCCCAAGACAAAGAGCTAGAATCAATCAAGATCAGTCAAGGGCTCACCAAGACTCTGCAGACGGAACAACTGAATCACAGAGGATACAAAAGCCTATGCCTATGACTTCAAACAGAGTGGTTAGAGAAAGGAATGACACTTCCTCTATCGTTCCAGTATATGTTTCAACTATAGCAGAACCAAGGAAAGAGATTTTAGTGTACGCCTTGCTTGATACCCAAAGCGACACCACTTTCATTTTAAAAGACACAGCTGAGACACTGAATGCTAAAAGGGAACCAGTCAAACTCAAGATTTCTACAATAACTTCCAAGACAAAGGTCGTGTCCAGTCCCAAATTAAATGGACTACAAGTAAGAGGCATTAAGTCTAAAAATTTAACTTCCAACGACCTATAATAGACACTATATACCTGCAAATAGATCTCATATACCCACTTGTGAAACTGCAAGGAACTGGCCTCATTTAGAACATCTAGCAGATGAATTGGCTCCTGCACTTGATTGTGAAATATGTTTGGTAATAGGCTATAATTGTCCTCAAGCCTTACTTCCCAGAGATGTTCTTAGAGGTAGCGAAGATCAGCCTTTTGCACAAAGATCTCTGTTAGGCTGGAGTATCATCGGATGCAACAACTCTGATGATGACTACGAAGATGAAATAGGCGTAAATCATAGGATTATTATGAAGCAAGTTTTACCAGCTGGCAAACCTTCTCACAAGCTCAAGTCTGAAGTCTGCTTCGTACGCAGGAACAAGGTTAAGGAGATGATCACCCCAGCAGAGATACTAAAGGTTTTTGAGTCAGACTTTGTTGAAAGGAATAATGAGGAAGCTTCTGCATCACAAGACGACCTACAGTTTCTGACAAAGTTAAATGAAGGCATTAAGCAACTGCAAGATGGGCACTATGAGATGCCATTACCCTTTAAGGGTAAGAGACTGGACTTGCCGAACAACAAGGTGTGTGCAGAGCATCGACTCAGATCCTTAGAGAAGCGTTTAATAAGAGATGAATAATACTTCAAGGATTACCTAGCTTTCATGAAGGACATAATAGCAAGAGGTAATGCCGAAAAGGTCCCCGAGATAAGCAATCAACCAGCATGGTATATCCCTCACCATGGGGTTTATAACCCACAGAAGCCAGGCAAAATCTGCATTGTCTTTGATTGCTTGGCAAGGTTTCAAAATACTTCTCTGAATGAGAATCTGCTGACTGGACCCGACCTCACAAATACCCTTGTCGGAGTCTTGTGTCGCTTCCGGAAAGGGCAGGTAGCCATCATGTGTGATGTGGAGCATATGTTCCATCAGTTTTATGTTGCCCCAAAGGATCGTGACTACCTCAGGTTCTTGTGGTGGGAAGAAGGCAACATGGAAGCTCCACCATCAGTTTTTCGCATGAAGGTCCACTTGTTCTGAGCTGCCTCCTCGCCTGGATGTGCAAACTTCGGGCTGAAGTACCTCACCTCACAAAATGAAGGAAAATTTAATCAAGACACAGTGTAGTTTATTTAGCGTAATTTTTATGTTGACAATGGCTTGGCAAGTGTGGACACAGAAGCAGAGGGCATCCAGCTGGTGAAGAAAGCCAGGGATTTCTGCGATACCGGGAAGCTCCACTTGCACAAATTCATCACCAACAGCAAGAGGGTGATTGCCACAATCACCGAAGATGCAACTGACTTTGATTTGGCCCTAGGAGAACCAAAAATAGAAAGGGCATTAGGAGTCCATTAGTGCGTAGCTTCAGACGAGTTCCATTTCAGAGTAATAGTAAAGGAAAATCCTTTTACTAGAAGAGGAGGGCTGTCTACAGTTGCTTCCGTTTTCGATCCTCTTGGATTCGTCGCTCCCTTCATTTTGGTTGGGATAAGGATCTTACAAAGCATGTGTAATGACAAGATAGATTGGGACGAACCACTTCCTGATGACCTCAGGCCACATTGGGAAGCTTGGCTACAAGACCTCCATAACTTGTCCTTGGTAAAGATACCTCGTTGCTATGTCCCATCAACGTTCAAAGATGTCCAGCAATATGAGTTACACCATTTTGCTGATGCCAGTGCGTCAGGATATGGGACATATTCATAGATCAGAACTGTGACCAAGTCTGGTGAAGTCCACTGCACTCTCATTATAGGTAAAGCAAGAGTTGCCCCAACAAAGGTAACATAAATTCCAAGACTGGAGCTCTCGGCTGCAGTTGTAGCCACAAGAACTGGTGATCTGCTCAAAAGAGAACTAGAATTGCATGGTGTCTGTGAATACTATTGGACCGATTCCAAGGTTGTCCTTGGCTATATTAACAATGATGCAAGACGGTTCCATGTATTTGTAGCCAACAGAATTCAGCAGATCAGGACAAGTACTGAGTCTAGCCAGTGGAGATATGTTGCTTCAGGTCAAAACCCAGCTGACCATGCTTCTCGTGGGCTCACTGTAAAGAAACTCATAGGGTCTAACTGGTTTACTCGTACAAGTTTCCTATGGCAAAGAGAACTCCCTAAGGAATATATTAAGGTGGGAGAGGTTGATGAAGATGACCCAGAAATCAAAAGGGCACACGTTCTTACAACCAAGGCAAAGGAACGGACTTCTCTTTCAAAGGTTTTCGGATTGGAACAGGGCAGTAAAGGCCATAGCTAGACTCAAACGTTATGCAAGGAGTGTGAAGGGTTTAGTAGAAAGATCCAACAAAGCCACGACACTTGAAGAAAGAAAGGATGCTGAGCAATTCATAATTCGTACAGTCCAAGAGGAAGAGTTCAATGATGAAATTAAATCTTTAAGACAAGGGAAGGATGTTAATTCAAATCAGTCCAATAAGTTATGCAAGTTAAGTTCGTTTATTGATCATCATGGCATCTTACGGGTGGGAGGAAGACTGACACAGGCTGAGCTTCACCCTCATATCAAGCATCCGGCCATTCTTCCAAAAGGTCATCATGTATCTCATCTACTCATAAAACACTTCAATAAGAAAGTGCAACATCAAGGTCGAGGCATGACCCTAAATGAAATTCGCTCTAATGGGATTTTGATATTGGAATGCAGTAGTGAAGTGTCATCTCTTATCTACAAATGCGTGAAGTGTAGGAAGTTACGGAAATGTAACCAGGAACAAAAGATGGCTGATCTGCCACTAAAAGGGATGGAAACTACCCCTCCTTTTACCTATAGTGGCATGGACTGCTTCAGACCATTCTATGTTAAAGAGGGAAGGAGAGAGCTGAAGAGATACAGACTCCTGTTCACTTGCATGTGTTCGCGAGCCGTTCATCTTGAGGTACTGGATGATCTTAGCACGGATACTTTTCTTAACGCATTGCGTTGTTTCATTGTGATACGTGGCAATGTAAGTCAACTGCATAGTGATCAAGGTACTAATTTTATCGGTGCAAAAGGAGAGTTCCTGGAGTTGATGAGGGGAATGAACCGAGAACGTGTGAAGGAGTTAGGCTGTACCTTCGTCATGAACCTGCCTGCTTCCAGTCACATGGGTGGTGTCTGGGAGAGACAGATCCGGACTGTAAGGTGTGTACTGACATCTATCCTAGACCAGTCTGCAGCGAGACTGGACACTTCCTCCTTAAGAACGTTCATGTATGAAGTAATGGCGATTGTCAATAGTCGACCATTGTCCTTAGAGCACATCAATGATCCTGTGGGACCAGAATCATTGACGCCGAGCCATATACTAACAATGAAGTCAACTATCATTGCACCACCTCCGGGAGAGTTTGTAAGGGAGGATCTCTATCTTCGGAAGAGATGGAAAAGAGTCCAGTTTCTGACGAATGAGTTTTGGACCAGGTGGAGAAAAGAATATCTGTTGAGCTTGCAGCAGAGAAATAAGTGGGATAAGAGCAAGAGAAATGCTAAAATAAATTATATTGTTCTGCTTCAAGATGACTTAGCACCACAGAATCAGTGGAAGCTAGCCAGAGTGGTAGAAGTCTTCCCAGGGACTGATGGAAGAGTGAGAAGACTTAAACTTCTTCTTAGTGATGCAACACTGTATAGAAAGGGTGCACACACAAGCAAGTCAGTCTAGAAAGACCCATACACAAAACAGTGTTATTACTTAAAGCTGAGTAAAGGGTTACGTATGGTGGGAGTGATTTAACTGTGAATGGTTAACATGTACAAAATTCCTTCTGAATGTTAAGTTCATTAAGAGTTACTTGAGTATTCATAATTTCTATTAAGAATCACACATAGTGTGATGGTGGGAGTGTATTTGCTGTCACAAAACTTGATGACTGTTATGTCTGTTTCCTATGGAACGCGGACGGGGCCAAAAGTGTTCAAATGAAACGCGTGAAATTTGGACGCGTCAACACGCACAGTTTGTACGCGTAAATACGAAGTATATGTTCGGGTGTTGCGTCAGACCGCACAACAGCCAATAGCGTTGCTCTATTTAGGATTTCATTTGCATTTGTGATGCGATGGCACGTGCTGTATACATATGGAACACGGACGGGGCCAAAAGTCTTCAAATGAAACGCGTGAAATTTGGACGCGTCAACACGCACTGTTTGTACGCGTCTTTTTGGTCCGTGTAAACGCGAACGTTTTGTACGTCTATACGCAAAGTTTTTTGTCATGTTATTTAAAGACACGATCGCGTTAAAGGAATTTGTCCTGTAGGTAAAGTGAGTGGTCTCTGTGATCCAACGACCATATTTCCCCTCTGATTAATACATTCGAGGTGTCTATTTGGACCACTG